>JAECUM010046131.1:0-45757 GCA_016617855.1 Megalonaias nervosa
TATATATATATATATATATATATATATATATATCATATCAGCGCCAAACATCACAAGTTCCATTGTTTTCTCAAAACCGATCAGTCACTTCTATCTTGGCATTATGGGATGCGGGCGCTCTGCATACACGATTTACTTGCCGCCAAAATTTAAAAGCTTGACAATATGTCAATCTACGAACCTCCGAACTAAAAGTATTGACAACGGACGTGCTATAAAAGCATGAGCAATATTACGTTTTGCAAAAACAGGTGTTAACACATTCCAACCTTCGCTTCGCAGATGATATTGATGGTTTAGCAGGAGACAAAAAAGAACTGGCAGACTTATTTAAGCGCCTTGACACAACCTCCACAGCATACGGTATGGAGATTAGCGCCGATAAAAACAAACTGATGACAAACAACACCAATGGCATCAGTGCAGAAATAAAGGTCAGTGGACAGAAGCTGGAAAGAACTACAAGCTTCAAGTACTTGGGATCATTTATCACAGATGAGGGCTCCAAACCAGAACTACTTTGCAGGATTGCCCAGACAACAGCAGCAATAACAAAGCTGAGACCAATATGGAAAGACACCAACATTGCTTTTGGTTCCAAAATAAGGCTGATGCGCTCGATTGTCATATCCATCTTTCTGTATGCGTATGAAACAAGGATGCTCACATCAGATCTACAAAGAAGGATTGAAACATTCGAAATGATATGCTACCGCAAGATCTTGGGCATTTCATGCATTGACCACGTAACCAACGAAGAAGTCCACAACAGGATCCAACGAGCCATCAGATCCTATGAAGACCTCTTGACCACTGTAAAAAAGCTCAAAATGAAGTGGTACGGTCGTGTCCCAAGATCATCTAGACTGACAAAAACAACCTTGCAAGGCACAGTGCGAAGATGCAGAAGAAGAGGCAGATAGCAGAAAAAGAGGTGGGAAGACAACATTAAGGAGTGGACAGGCATGGAATTTGGCGATTCCCAAAAGGCAGCAGAGAACAGGGAAAGATGGAGGGAATTGATTGTAAAGTCAACTGTGGTGCCCCAACGACCTCTTAGGTTAAGGGATTGATGATGATGATGATGATGATGAACACATTCTTACAAAGAATTGTACGTAGCTTAAATTATAATCATGGCATATATTAGAATAACCTTAGCAAGTCATGAAAATAAACAAAGTAGTGGACTTTGCGAAGTCTTTGGAACTATTTTGTTACTGTTAACACATAGACGAGTCCCCAGAGCTGGTCGGCTTTGTGATAATATCAAAAATTGGATATACAATCGTCCGATAGCAGAGTGACTTATTTAGCGACTATGGCTTAGTGTGATATCAATGCAAACTTAAGAAGTTCCGTTTTTATTTATTTTATTTTATTTTTTTAAAAAAAAACTATCACTTCTATTTAGGCATTATGGGAAATCGAACTACAAGCAAGATTTACTTACCGCCGAAATTGACGAGATTTACTACGTGCAAAATTATGCAACTCCGAAAATGAAGATATGACAATGCAAGTGCTGCAATAAACATCGGCAATTTTACACTTTGCAAAAACACATATTAACACTCTTTTTTAAAGAGTTGTGCTTAGTTTAGAATTACTTCCAAGAGATGTATCATATTGACTTCAGTAAGTCATGAAAATTATCAAAGTAATTGGGCCACGTGTTTGGAACTAATTTGTTGCCCTTAACATACAAGCGTGACCTCCGAGTTGGTCGGCGTAGGGATAATATCCAAGATTGTATAGTAAATCTCCAGATAGCAGAGTAATATTTTTAGCGACCGTGGTGCAGAGTGATATCAGCGTCATCAATCGGAAGGACCTCAGCTTTTTCCGTCAGGTCAAGAAACTTGAGATGTAATTCGCCTCCACCAAATATACTGGTCGCCATGTACAGTCTATCAAGTGCTAAAACCCATAACAACCATACTGCAACATCTCTGCTACGTAAGTACCTCTGCTATTTGGCAATTTAATATCCAATTTTGGATATTATCCCTAATCCGACCAACTCGGATGTGACGTCTGTTTGATACGAATAATACATTAGTTACAAACACGTGACCCCATTACTTTATTTCCATCAATTGCTAAGGTCAGTCTAATGTTTTTCATTTTTATTTTTAATTTAAACTAAGCACAATTCTTCGTAACAAAATGTGTTAACGTGTGTTTTTGTAAAGCGTAAAATGTCCATGCTTACTGGAGCACTTCCGTTGTGAAAGCTTCAGTTTCGTTGGTACGTAGTTTTTCATGTTGTTAAGCTCTTCAATTTAGCACGTAATTAAATCTTGCATGTAGTCCGCAATTTTATGATGCCTAAACAGAAATGATCGGTTTTCAAACACACCAGAACTTATGACCATTACAACAAACATATTTGGCACTCAGCCGGCGGAAGGAGACAGTCACCATCGCAACAAATGTCAACATTTGCTGTCGTATCATATTTGAAGCACTCCGCCAGAGGCGAATCACCAAACCAATCAAATTAATACGTATTACAACAAATACCTAAGAGGTCATTTTTCGAAATGACTGAAATGGCAGAGCGATGTTCCGATCACATCACTATGTTAAGGCCGATTCCATGTATTTATATCACAAAAAGACCCACCAACCCACCCACAGAAATAATATACAGGTATCTCTGTACGAAGGATATTCATGGCGATCTTGTCAATTAATTCAGTTGAGACGCAATTTTAACTTTATTCTCTCGATATTTTTGTTTCAGCCAATCATATTATCAGATGCTAAGTGAATTTTTGAAACATATTACATTTTTACCGTATCAATGTATGCGTCCTTTGTCAACGGCTCGTTATTAATGCCATTTTTAAGTAAGTTTTTGCCCGCTTGGCATGCTTTGATATCTTGGTGTGGGCTGGGTTTAGAGGTTTTTTTCTTTCTTCTTTTAATTTTAATTTTATTTTCTCTTTGGCGAAAACACTTTGAGATCCATCACCAAGGTCTGGTTGAGTCACTTATCAGCGTTATGCTACGACTTCTTCCATGTCTCTTTTAATTTTATTTAACATTCATTTTCTGTGCAAAAGCTGTATTTTTTTTATCTTGCCTACGGCAGATAATTATGGTTATCATGTCAGTTGTTTCGAGCGAAATGTAGTTTGCAGGTTATACTCACGACAGCTTACTCCAGTCTAATTATCTGAATCTACACGAAAGGTCACGTGCTTTAAGCAGTATCAGTTTTTGTCTCCGTTTTCGACAATTCATTCGTTATACCATTCGTATATTAGTACGTCTCCCTCTTGGCAAGATTTAATGTACTTATATACTGTCCCCATGGGCTTGCAGCATCAATGTGTGTGCAAGCTAAAGGTGGATCTGCTTGGGTAGAGTTTTCCATAACAACATTTATAAAGGACATTTTAAACCAGGGGATATTGCTTATTATACTTCATCAGAAAACTTTCCTCAACAATTAAATCTTTATTATGATTCGCATTTAACCGAATTACCTAACTACGAAGGAAAGGTCATATGAGCTGCCACGGTCTACAGTATTGCACAAAAATATCAGGTATTAATTAATTACTTAAAATATTAATTTTTTGTACCGTTACCCACAAAGCACATCCCGCGAGAAGTGTGGATCGTCTAGTACATTTATAATTCACAGTATCCCCCTCTATCTTTTAATATATATATATATATATATATATATATATATATATATATATATATATATATATATATATATATAAAGGATTGCCTTCTTAAATTGAATAAATTGAATAAATTCAGGCTGCATTAGTATACGGTAGTTTCTTCCATATTTGTACTGATGAGATAGCCAGGAAGATGGACGGAGTAACACCTTTAACCTGAATTTTATATCAACAGAGATCATTGAATGTCAAAATGTATTAGCACAGAAACTTGAAATACTGTTTGTTTTTATACGTCTTTGACTAGAATAATGTAAATGTCGTGAATAACCCAAGGGATATGATTTTCAGGTAGCCGTCTCTTAGAAGAAGGAAAAAATGTTTACGATAAATATCATTCCAGGTCCAGCAATATGTAGGGATTAAATTTTCTTCAGAGCACGATTATGAACTTTTGATTGGGGAAAAGATTCGTGCAAAAGACGATCGTTTGTTACAATCCTGAATCCTAAGTAATATGTCAACGAAGGCTGAAGTGCTCGTTTTCTTGGATTTGAATGTGCAGTCACGAAACAACTCTTTCCACATTAAATGGAGGTGGCATATAAAGGCGGTCGGTATGGAAATGCAACCCTGACAGGGACTTTAATAATCAAGGGAAAATATCATTGAACTTGATGACAAACACTGAAGGCTTATGTCAAAACCAATATATTTATATCAGTTCAGGACCGACTACTAACCAGTCACGTGCTTCAACCGTATATAAGCATTATGAGGGGTAGACTAGAGCGATTGATCAGCAAGCAAGAAGATTTAAAGTAGGGATAATGAGTGCAGATCAGGTTCTAAGCTGTTTGTTCGAGTGATTACCATAATAAATTGCAGTGACTTAGGTCTGCATGTGCATTATGCGATGACAGATCTGGTTCTATGCAGATTTGTAATTGTCTCCGACTTGTACGCGAAAACATACGGTAATTTTATTACAGCTGACAAACTTTTGAAATGCTGTCTCCAAGTTAATAAGGGAAAAGCCAGTTGTAAAGAATTATCAGCTTTTACTGATGCCACTCGTGTTACAAAGTTTGAATACAATAGGGCCTACTTCTATTAAATTTCCTTCAGTTTGGTGCAAAAACTATTGTTATACCTGTACATGGAAACGGTAGCTTTGATAATGTAACAGTTATAATAGGAATTTCATTACAACGTAATGTCGCTAAACTGTTGATCACGGTTTATCTTTTAACTGTCATCTGATGAAATTGGAAATTGAGAATAGTATTTTAACTGATGCACAATCTGAATTACGCAAGGGAAGGACGTGTGTAGATGCAATCTTTGTTCTGCGTACGGTAATTTGGCAACACACTGAATGAAAGGAAATGATTTTATTGATGTTTTATTGATTATATAAAAGCGCTAGATGAGATCAACCGTTCAAAATTGTGGAGTAGGCTTGCAGAACGAGTCAGAATTGTACGTGTTATTCAAAATTATTAGACAATGAAATTAAAGTGCATGTGTCTGGTATGATCTTACAGTATCATATTATTAAAAAAAAAAAAAACGTCGGCTTGTTACAAGGCAATACCTGTTCCTTTATTATTTACTTTGTATGCGAATGATTTTGAAGAGGAATGTATTACCAGTGCTAATCTTGCATACAAATCATAAAGACTAAACTATTTTTTATAATGTTTGCAGATGTCTTGCTTAGTTGCTTTGGCTTCTTTTCTTCTCAGATCGTATTGATGTTTAAGTTAAAGTTGCGCAAAAGCACGTAAATAAGTCATTGTTCAGTTTTCGTAAAACTTGTAGGTATTATTATTCAAACACTGAAACTAAATATCATGTTTGAGACATACATTATGAGTACTCTGAGTTTATTTCCGAAATGTGTGCTTTTAAAACAGCTCCGGATGTTGAGAAAATTCACATCAAGTTTTGTTAGAAAGTACCGTACATTATGTATATACACATTCTGTGCTTTATTCAGAGCTTGGAAGGTTTCCCTTGCTAATAAGCAACAACTTTAGAATAGTTAAGAACAAGTTGAAACTAATCTATACTAATAATTGAGTTTTTAGGGAGTGTTATCAATATTTGCATTATCCTCGAAATGTTCACATTAACTGGTGTACTCAAGCATCTTCCAGCTAATAAAGTGCTACGTGTATATGGTATGAACCTTGTTTGGCTACACCAATATGTTGATACTGAAATATATCTTCTTGATATTTGCGCGATATGTACAATTTTTTTCTCTTCTTTTATAAAAATGTTTGCATAGATATTTCAGTGATGTGTTTCTTGCTCGGTATTATATAATTAAAACTAATCTATTTCAATCCAAGAGACGTATAAAGGGCCCCAGGTGGTCGAGTGATGTAAGGCGCTCTCCTTTATTGATCATTCACACATCTCTCCTCTGTTCGCTTTAGTTCTACCAACATGTGTATCTGAGAACATTTGCCAGCAGCTTTCCATGGGTTGGAAGTTCTTCCTGCACCTAAAATACTGACCGCCATGTATGGCCTATTATGTGCTGAAAAGTGGCATTTCCACCCCACCCTGAAAAAAAACCCTTAGAGACTTATGCAAATTTTTATTGTATCTATTGCTCACTAAATGAATATACTCATTATCAATATTTCAAGAGAAAGAAAAAGTTATTTGATAATTGCAGTTTTGGTGTAGTTGAAGAAGAATATAATTTTATTTTAGAACATGAAAGGTATATGAAGTCGAGAGAGAACAATATATTGAATCTTACTATCGACAATATATTTTCTCTTGATATTGACAATACATTGAATCTTTCTATTAACAACAACTGGAATGTTACTATGTTACTATTGACAATACCTTGAATCTTACTATTTACAATGCATTGAATCTTACTGTTGATAAAACATGGAATCTTACTATTCACAGTGCATTGAATCTTATTATTGACAATACCTTGAATCTTACTGTTGATAAAACATGGAATCTTACTATTCATAATGCATTGAATCTTACTATTGACAATACCTTGAATCTTACTATTGACAATACCTTGAATCTTACTATTGACAATACACTGAATCTTACTATTGACAATACCTTGAATCTTACTATTGACAATACATTGAATCTTACTATTGACAATACACTGAATCTTACTATTGACAATACACTGAATCTTACTATTGACAATACATTGAATCTTACTATTGACAATACCTTGAATCTTACTGTTGATAAAACATGGAATCTTACTATTCATAATGCATTGAATCTTACTATTGACAATACATTGATTCTTATTGTTGATAAAACATGGAATCTTACTATTCACAATGCATTGACTCTTATTACTGACAATACTTTGAATCTTACTACTGTCAATACATTGAATCTTACTGTTGATAAAACATGGAATCTTACTATTCATAATGCATTGAATCTTACTATTGACAATACATTGATTCTTACTGTTCATAAACATGGAATCTTACTATTCACAATGCATTGAATCTTAATGTTCATAAAACACTGAATATTACTATTGACAATACATTGAATCTTACTATTGACAATACATTGAATCTTACTATTGACAATACCTAGAATCTTACTATTCACAATGCATTAAATCTTATTATTGACTACACATTGAATCTTACTATTGACATTATCTTGAATCTTACTATTGACATTATCTTGAATCTTACTATTGACAATACCTTGAATCTTACTATTCATAATGCATTGAATCTTACTATTGACAATACCTTGAATCTTACTATTGACAATACATTGAATCTTACTATTGACAATACACTGAATCTTACTATTGACAATACGTTGAATCTTACTGTTGATAAAACATGGAATCTTACTATTCATAATGCATTGAATCTTACTATTGACAATACATTGATTCTTATTGTTGATAAAACATGGAATCTTACTATTCACAATGCATTGAATCTTATTACTGACAATACTTTGAATCTTACTACTGTCAATACATTGAATCTTACTGTTGATAAAACATGGAATCTTACTATTCATAATGCATTGAATCTTACTATTGACAATACCTTGAATCTTACTATTGACAATACATTGAATCTTACTGTTGATAAAACATGGAATCTTACTATTCATAATGCATTGAATCTTACTATTGACAATACATTGATTCTTATTGTTGATAAAACATGGAATCTTACTATTCACAATGCATTGAATCTTACTATTGACAATACATTGATTCTTATTGTTGATAAAACATGGAATCTTACTATTCACAATGCATTGAATCTTATTACTGACAATACTTTGAATCTTACTACTGTCAATACATTGAATCTTACTGTTGATAAAACATGGAATCTTACTATTCATAATGCATTGAATCTTACTATTGACAATACATTGATTCTTACTGTTCATAAACATGGAATCTTACTATTCACAATGCATTGAATCTTAATGTTCATAAAACACTGAATGTTACTATTGACAATACATTGAATCTTACTATTGACAATACATTGAATCTTACTATTGACAATACCTAGAATCTTACTATTCACAATGCATTGAATCTTATTATTGACTACACATTGAATCTTACTATTGACATTATCTTGAATCTTACTATTGATGAAACATTGAATCTTACTATTGACAATACATTTTATCTTACTATTGACAATACCTTGAATCTTACTATTGACAATACATTGAATCTTACTATTGACAATACCTTGAATCTTACTATTGACAATACATTGTATCTTACTCCTGCTAAACCATCAATTTCATCTGCAAAGCGAAGGTTGATGATTGTTCTTCCTCCAATGCGGACAGTGTCCTTGTGGTCATGCAAAGCATCCTCCATGATCCTTTCCAGGAAAATGTTGAAGAGTGTAGGTGACAGTATACATCCCCGTCTGACTCCAACTGTTGTTCGAAATCAATCTCCTCTGCTGCCATTGATGAGAACAACACTGATAGCTTTGTCATAGAGGTGCTCAACAACCTGCACCTGGTTTGAGCTGACGTTATACTTCCTCATAGTTGCCCATAAGACTGCATGCCACACCCTATCAAAGGCCTTTTTGAAATCTATAAAGACGTGGTATAGATTCTGCCGATGCTGAAGGGATATATCGCAAAGGAGTCTGAGACTGAAGATTTGTTCTGTGGTGCTCCTTCCTGCTCGGAAGCCAGCCTGCTCTTCAGCAATAATTTTCTCTGCTTGAGACTTTAGTCTGTTGAGAATTATCTTCAGAATGATTTTTTTTTTCGAGTGACTGATCAAACTGATTCTTCTGTAGTTTTGGCATAGGTGTAGGTTTCCTTTCTTGGGGAGCACGATGACCAAGGATTGAGTCTATGTGGTGGGCCATTCTCCTGCCTGCCATATCTTGTTGCATATTGATATTGATGGTTTGGCAGGAGATGAAAACGAACTGGCTGATTTGGTTGAGCGCCTTGACACAACCTCCACAACATACGGTATGGAGATTAGCGCCGAAAAGAAAACAAACTGATGACAAACAACACCAATGGCATCAGTGCAGAAATAAAGGTCAGTGGACAGAAGCTGGAAAGAACCACAAGCTTCAAGTACTTGGGATCATTTATCACAGATGAAGGCTCCAAACCAGAACTACTTTGCAGGATTGCCCAGACAACAGCAGCAATAACAAAGTTGAGACCAATATGGAAAGACACCAACATTGCTTTTGGTTCCAAAATAAGACTGATGCGCTCGATTGTCATATCCATCTTTCTGTATGCTTATGAAACAAGGACGCTCACATCAGATCTACAAAGATGGATTCAAGCTTTCGAAATGGGATGCTACCGCAAGATCTTGGGCATTTCATGCATTGACCACGTAACCAACGAAGAAGTCCACAACAGGATCCAACGAGCCATCAGATCCTATGAAGACCTCTTGACCAATGTAAAAAAGCTCAAACCGAAGTGGTACGGTCGTGTCCCAAGATCATCTAGACTGACAAAAACAATCTTGCAAGGCACAGAGCGAGGGTGCAGAAGAAGAGGCAGATAGCAGAAAAAGAGGTGGGAAGACAACATTAAGGAGTGGACAGGCATGGAATTTGGCGATTCCCAAAAGGCAGTAGAGAACAGGGAAAGATGGAGAGAATTCGTTATAAAGTCAACTGTGGTGCCCCAATGACCTCTTAGATTAAGGGATTGATGATGATGATGATGATGATGATGTATCTTACTATTCACAATGCATTTAATCTTACTATTGACAATACATTTTATCTTACTATTGACTACATTTTATCTTACTATTCACAATACATTGAAACCTACCATTGGCAATGCACTGAACCTTACTTTTGAGAATACATTTAATCTTACAAATTGACAATACATTCAATCTTAAAATTGACAATACATTGAATCTTACTGTTGGCAATAGATTGAATCTTACAACTGACAATATATTGAATCTTAAAATTGACAATACACTGAATCTTACTATTGGCAATACATTAAATCTTACTATTGACAATACCTTGAATCTTAGTATTGACAATACCTTGAATCGTACTATTCACAATGCATTGAATCTTATTATTGACAATACATTGAATCTTCCTAATGACAAAACCTTGACTTATACTATTGACAATACCTTGAATCTTACTGTCTTACTATTGACAGTACATTGAATCTTACTATTGACAATACCTTGAATCTTACTATTGACAGCACATTGAATCTTGCTATTGACAATACCTTGAATCTTACTATTGACAATACCTTAAATCTTACTATTGACAGTACATTGAATCTTACTATTGACAATACCTTAAATCTTACTATTAACAATACATTGTATTTTACTATTCACAATGCATTTAGTCTTACTATTGATTACATTTTATCTTACTATTGACTACATTTTATCTTACTCTTCACAATACATTGAATCTTGCTATTGGCAATGTATTGAATCTTACTATTAACAATACATTGAATCTTGCACTTGACAGTTCACTGAATCTTAAAATTGACAATACATCGAATCTTACTATTGGCAATTGAATCGTACTATTGGCAATACATTAAATCTTACTATTGACAATACATTGAATCTTATTATTGACAATACCTTTAATATTACAATTGACAATACATTAAATCTTACTATTGGAAAAAGCCAAATACATCAGATCTTATTATTGAATAAAGCCAAGTACTTATCTTGAGAAATTGGTGACTATAAAAATATTAAGTAGATTAACAATCTTAATCGTATTTATATTGTGCTTTAAAATAAAATATGAATAGAACTAGGCCGTCCCAAGCATACATATTGCTCTTCACCTTTCATACGTACATGTATATTTACACATACTATTGCTTTTCTACATAAACATCTCGTAATATATACATGTAATTACTTCCGCTTGCATGCATATATTATAGAAGATTAATTTAAACCTCATATAGCAGGGAAAGACTATTATTGATCAACCTCCTCTAAATTAAGAAAGCAACAGAATACCAAGAAATGTTTAATTGTGACTGGTTCTTATCGGTATTTATGTTCGGCTCAATCAGCTATAAATATCATTCACAACTTCTGCAAAGTAGAAGTGCACATTTGATTCAGAATATAAATAAAAACCCTGCACAATATTAAATAAATGTTAAAACAATCAACGCGACTTAAGGGTATTCCACCTTAGGGTCGAACATCGAACAGGAAGACAAAGGTGTCGCAACTCACTATGCACCCAACACGACCAACCAAGATGAGATCAAGAATAAATTGTATGATGATCTGGAGTCTGTTATCTCAAAAGTACCGAAGATAGACCAGCTCGTCATCCTTGGTGAATTTAATGCTAGAGTTGACACAGGTAAACAGACATGGCCAGGTGTTAATCGCAAAAATTTCTTTGGCAAATACAACAAGGGAAATCCGTAGTACACAACCTCCTAATTACCAACACAGTCTTCCGCCTGCCAAGCCAGAACAAAACATCACGGATGCACACATGATCCAATCAGTAGCGTCTTATCGACTACGTCATTGTCAGAAGAAGAGACAGAGTGACAACGGCCACGAGAAACGCAGAATGGTTTACTGATCACAGGCTCATAGTCTCCAAGCTCAACATGCAGATTCAGCTGAGCAGAAGAACACATGACAAAATAAAAGTTCAATGTCTCCAAATTGAAACAGGAAAATGTGAAACATGCATTTGTCGAAGAATCGTGCAGGCAACTAAAAACGGTTGATGCGAACTATGAGAACGTCGAAAAAAACTGGGCTTCCTCCAGGGACCTGTACTCAGCTGAATACAAAACACGGTCCCACCAGACGTAAATATCAATAATGGTTTAATGAGAACGATGCTGTCATGAAGAGACTTCTGAATAAGAAACAAAAGGCCCGCTAAGAAGACAACACTTTATCTTCTAAGGCCATCTTCAGCAAAATGAAGAGGAAGGTCCAATGGAAACTCATCAAGTTGCAAGACTCACGGCTAAGCAACAATGCATATGCGATTCAGTCCTATGCAGATATGAATCACACGATGAACATTTATGATACTTTGAAATCAGTCTG
The DNA here is from genome assembly GCA_016617855.1 of Megalonaias nervosa. Lineage (NCBI taxonomy): Eukaryota > Metazoa > Mollusca > Bivalvia > Unionida > Unionidae > Megalonaias > Megalonaias nervosa. The sequence goes on from JAECUM010046131.1 coordinate 12,277, forward strand.
GAAGTCATCTGAAACATCTCCAACACTGAATGATGGATAGTTGACAACACCACACTGCCCACCGACAAAGAAAATATACTGCAAAGATTGACAGAACACTTCAACAATATTCTCAATCAACAATAATCTATCATTGAGAAGGCAACTGATCGACTGCCCCAAGTAGAAATCAGGGTATCACTTGCTGATTCTCAAGCAATTTTCCTGTTGTCAAATAGCGAAGAATCTTGAACAGATACTATACCATAAAGAAGTTTGCAAAACCGTAGGCTCGCATATTACACAGAAACTGACTGAATTTTCCAAGTAAATGTGGACTAAAGGAACTATACCTCAGGAGCACAGGGATGCACCCATGGTCCACTTATACAAGCGGAAAGTCAACATACAATCTTGCGACAACCAACGGGACATATTCTTGCTGTTAACAAATGGTAGGACAGGGTCTCAGACACTGATCTTCTAATACAGGCAGGCATTCTAAGCATCCAAACTCTACTGATGGAATCATAGATAAGATGGGTAGGCCACGTTATCCGTATGTCAGAAGAGTGACTGCCAAAGATGATCTACGGATAGCTGAAGGAGGGAAAGTGATGTAAGGGTGGTCAGAAGAAACTCTTCAAAGATACATACACTGAAACACTTCAAAATTGCCCTCGCGCATTGTGAAGATCTCTATCAGGAACGCTCCTCCCGGCGTAGTCGAATCCATACTGGAACTACAGACTTTGAACGGAGGAGAATTGCAGGGCAGTGCAGAAGAGTGAGCAGCGTAAATCTCTGAATTGCAACATGTCCTGTATTGATTAAGCAAATCCAAGCGGCTTCTCATGTCGAGTGTGCCACACACAGTTTTAGAGCACAAATTGTTCTGATCAGCCACTCATTTACTCACAGAAACCAAACCAGTTAGTGATGTCATGGTCATCAACCTATTAGATTCATTTGCTATTCAAGAGTACATCCATTTTTGGGGCCTGTGACTGGCGTTTTTCTTCGGTGGCTTTTGTCAACATGTGTCTCCAAATTTAGAATTTGTAGACACAACACTGTGTCTTATTATTCTTATTAAGTACGTAGTTTTGTGACCATTATATCAGTTTTGTAATGGACTGAATTTTTGATTAAATATTGTTTTCATCGTAAGACTCCTGTTTACAAAACGTTGACCGGTCAATGTTTGAAAATAGTGGATCAACTAACCTTGGTGGAGTTAAAGTACAGGTTTACACAGTTTTGATGGCAAATACTGATTCTTGAATATATAAATTTATATGTCACCAAAACACGGGAACGTCAGGAAAAAGGGCGGACGGCTTTGTGTACAAAATACCAAAAGTTGCACTTGTTATGAATGTGCAGACGTGTATATCTCGGGTAGAGACATGCATATGTGGCATATACACAGCGTACTGTTTATTCTCTTGTTTGCTAGGATACATTTTTTACATGTTAGACAAACAAGTTGTTTTCCGCCTTTTTGCCCGACGTGACAGGTAACTGACTCCAGTCATGTCAGGAAAGAAAGGTATAGAACAAGTTATTGGTATGTATGTATACAGTGTGTGTGTGTGTGTGTGTGTGTGTGTGTGTGTGTGTGTGTGTGTGTGTGTGTGTGTGTATAAAAGCAAGTTTGATTACATGTACAAACTAGTTACATCCAAAGTAATATTTGAAAAATAAAACAACAACAACAACAGTGCCTCGGCCGTGTTCGGAAACACGAGATCATCAAATCTGCGTAGATATACAGTATTCATATAGCTGTCGAGCATAAAATCAATCTTGGTATTCCTTGTTTCGTCATCGCTCCACAAACCGTCTACAGCCGGCTCGGTCTTATTTAGTTAAGTATACATCAAGCTTTGCTGACAATGTCTACTGCTATTGAGCAGAATATCAATACAGCAAAATGCAAAATATCCCTCTCAACCTCACAATTTCCGGTTAGCAGCTCCATATTAGGGATGAGAGAGGATATAAAGAGCTGTAAAGGCTATAATTTATTTAAAATAGGGTGTGTTAACAGCTATCATGTCATCCAGCTATAGCGATGTTTCTTTATTACCATCCGTTATGCGGTACTATCCAATAATCAATCCAAATTGCAAATGTATCTATACATACGTTGATGTTGAACGTTAAATGTACGCATCCAAATATATTGACGTGATTGTGCGTGTCAACATGCCTCCCGTCAGCAAACAAGAAAAGTAAAAGGAAAGGACTCACTACTTTGCAAATCTTTGTTGATTTGGCTATCATGACGAGTCATTTGTAAGGGATTGTATACGGAGAAGTACGTGCGGTAGACTGGCCGCTTGCTTTATTGGTACAAGATATTGCACTTCCGTTTTCATTATGAACATACATCACACTTACGAATTATATTTTACTACTTTACTGAAAAGTTAAAACACGAGAATATGTATATTTTGGTCCCCATGATATAGATAACTTAAAACATATTGCATGAATAATTATATCTTATAGCAGAAGTGGTAGATTTTTAGTTGTTATCGGTGGTAGTTGTAGTAATACCAGTAACAATAGAAATGGTAGTAATTCTCGAAGTACTACTATTACTACTACTACAACTACTACTAATAATAATAATAATATTTTAAGAGAACAATCCTAATTAAAAATTTACTCGACATCCTATTGATTTTATAGGTTAAACTTTGTGTCTTTCCTGTCCCATTTCATCTCTTTTGCCTTTTCAAGGTGGAAATGGAGATAACTTTGCCATAAATAACGTTGATTTGGCTCCCGATGAAGTCTCCTAGTAATGATAATAGGTCCTTATACTGTGTCATTCTTCATCGTCGTTGTTAGTGCTGTTGATTTTGTTAATTATTATTATTGTTGTTGTTGTTGTTGTAGTTGGTGGTGGTGATGATGATGATGTTATTACTACTACTACTGCTACTACTACTACTACCACGATCAGCACTACTACGTCGTGCTTTATATGGTTACCATTATGATGATAGGATTTAAAAGCACAATGTTTTTGGATAGAATTCTGTACAAATGTAATGATGTCTTTTACACAGTAGAATGATATTGCATGCAAAACACGTTACACGGCATATCTGGAACATATCATCTACTTTCATTCATACTGGTATCATTATACAGTGCCAGAGATATGGATAGCCTAAGTCTCTGACAATAACATAATGCTTAAAAACCCTTTGTTCTAACCTGTATACTACAGATTGACATGTAGTAAAAAGTCTGGGCCATTTCTGCAACTGTTCCATCAGACCATTGCACCGATTTTAACATATGCTTTAAAAATTTTTAATTATAAAATCTTATATTAGAAAAATAACGCAACTTTCTTTCCTTCAAAGTATACTAAATGACAAAAACTTTACCCTTCTATAGATGGTATATGTTGGGCTTTGTCGGTTCCTCTGGATTATGAATATTAAAGCCTCATAAAAAACTACTGGGCTAGATTAATTAGTGTTCATGAAGAAAAAATTTCTTATCATGTGTATTCCCCTCAAACAAACATTCTTGTGATAATTCCTATGACAATAAATGTACATTAGAAGTAAAATCTATATTAGATTATGTAGGGCTTAACTACATATGGAGAAATCCAATTTTTTGTCATTTAAATGGTTAACAAAATCGGTAGAACTGCGACTAATACATGAATACATGCAAACTTTGGCAGCTAACACAGATACGTCATATAAAGATCTAATTGTCTTCTTGGGGTGGAGGTGGGGGTTGAGGTTGTTGTTTTTTTCAACTAGTTTGCAGTTAGAAAAAGATCAAATTCTCATGATCAAACATACCTAATAGCTTAATTAAGTTTTGAACAGCAAACCATAGGCTCCTTGTTGAAACTGGTAGGTGTGTTAATGTTTCATGAAAGATATTGTACACTCTGTATTGTACACTCTATATTGTACACTCTATAGTGTACACTCTGTATTGTACACTCTATATTGTACACTCTGTATTGTACACTCTGTATTGTACACTCTATATTGTACACTCTATATTGTACACTCTACCAGTCGCAAGAAGTAAGTGGCAAATATCATCATCTGTTGTCTTGTTCTTATTTTCATGATGAAAGATGAACATTTATACCTCATTTTCAGGACTATCGTTTAAGAATATAATTAAATAATGAATACAGGTAACATACAACTCGTGAAAAATATAAACAAGTTGTTAGATTGTCTTTTTTTTGCCGAATTTTGTAATCCATGTTAAGAATCATGTAATGATATCACACGCTATATTTATGTTCTTTTCTTTTTTACGTCTTATGCTGTAAACTTTACAATGTGAGTGTAATAAAGTGTAATAGAGTCTTGTCTTGTCTTGCGAAAGACGTAAACAGAGGATGTTTTCGTCCTTTAGATTTACATGAAAGAGACACGAAGACCGTTTCTGAGCGGTTGCTAATCATATTGATGAATCGTCCTGGTCGTATGAAAAGTAATTTGTAGTCATTATTGTAGTAATGTGGTATCGTAGTTCGTGCACATACAGATATTTTAGCACTGATTTGAAGAAACAAATTGACAGATTTGGTCTAAATTTTATTTGTAACAGCAATATGATCAAAACCTTGTTTGCCATTATAAATGAAATCTTGCTTTATTTATACGATGTTCTTTTGACAAGACACCCCAAATTTTTTTAAAACTCAAAACTAGCGTAGGGGTACGAAGATAGACAGATGTGTTGTTTTAAAATAGAAGTAATGACTAATGGTGTCTGATATCAGAAGGAAATCGATGTTTGATCCAAAAGTGCTTATCAATAAATCGCAGCAAAGATTACAGTTTTAATCATCTCCAGAAGAAAACGTTAGGGAGAAAGTTACAAACCAATCAGAAGTAATGTCGTGCAGTGTTATCCATCCATATCATTATTTTCGAAAGATCTATTAAACATTTCTGCCATGCACGAAGAAGTCAATCAGTCACAAGACTGTACTCCTTGATGTACAATTGTCTCGTGCAAATTTTGAATGGCATCTGTTTATAGAACTCTCTAAGTTTAATCAAGAAAGTTTCTAATGCGTGTCGACGATGAACTCGTTTGGACCATTCGTCGTGTGATACATTGTACGATAGATGAAATAAATACCTTAATAGCTCGAATGAAATTTCCGATTGTTATCGTTATAATTTTTTACTTTAATTTGTCAGTCCATGACCTATGGTCTTTGAACCAAATTATTTTAATTTCCTTACAATTCAACAGCCATGTAACGTTTGATCTGCACAAAATGGATCCTTATCCGGTTGGTAAACCGAAAATCAGTACATAGACGACCTTTTTATGATTAAATATGATTAAATGATAATATCGATTGCAAAATCAAAGCAACCATACAGTACAGTTCTGCCTTTAAAACACAGTTTTATGTTTCAAGATGTTCACTGACAGAAGTGCAAACATTTAGTCCCCGATTTATTGAAATTTCGAATCATGCATTCATGCTGATACAAAAATTATAGAATTCAGTCAAACTGGAATTTTAGCGGTTAGTTTTTGACTACCAAAAACAGAAGGACATCATATAAGAATTTCATTCAGTGGATTTTATCTCATCGCTTAAATGAAACAGCTCTGTGACAGAGAAATTGTTTCTTAAGCTTTTGCTTAAAATACTGTACCATTTTATCGTACTTTCAGCCATATTTACAACTCTGTTGACCGCTCCGGTGGCCTAGTGGTTACAGCTTCCGCCTCGGATACGGGAGGTCGTGGGTTCGATCCCCGGCCAAGTTATACCAAAGACTTACAAAAATGGTACTAACAGCTGCCTCGTTTGCCGCTCAGCATTAAGAGGTTAATGTTAGGACTGGTCGGCCTGGTGTCAGGATAATGTGACTGGGTAGGACATCCCCAGTGCTAAACATCACTATAAACTGCCACGCTGCAGACATTGTAGCGATATGACTGAAAAATTGTTAAAGCTACGTTAAAAAAACAAACAAATCACAAATCATACAGCTCTGTTGATTTCTAACCTTTCAATATCGTTAATATTGGGTTCAGTTTCTAACCTGTAAAATAGCTTTTGAAATTTCTTCATGAGCGAAGGTTGTATCCTCGTGTTTTAAGAGAAGGTTGGGCCCGTGTGTATCAACCGATGGTTGTGCCGGAGTGTTTGAACCTTGTTAGGACACAAAAGGTCGTGTCGAAGGATAATTAATAAGGTTTTGCTTCCGAAAATAAAAGTCCTGCTCATGGAACAAGTAACAACTTCCTTTTTGTGAGAGATTTGTCAACTTGTGCTGTCAAAAGTATATTTTGTTTTCATGACCTATTAAACCATAAATATATTTTAAGAATAGACAATGTAGCCATCTGTTCGGTCCTGGTCGATTCTTTGAGACGTCGGCATACTCTTGTTTAAAAAGAAATATACAGGGGTTTTATAAATGTACAATAAGATGTAAATGATCTTGGTGAGTTTTATTTGGCTCTACAAACACTTATCCATAAGTCCTTCAAAGTGAGGTGGTCTTGAATCAATGTCTTGAACGAAACATGGGCAGGATTTCGTTGCACTTTTGAAGTAAGTATAGCATTAACCTCTGATTTTACATCTTTAACATTTTATTAGTGAATGCTATTTAAATAAACGAGGACACTCATATATTGGCGCGGGCTTGGCTACAAAAGAATCTACAGTATATAGCATGTAGTCTCATTCCATAAATGCAATTTTTTGGCCCACCGCAAAGTTGCAATAATCAGTGTGTGTTACTCAATAGTTTAGGCTACAGAAACCAATCAAACTTGTACTGGTTTTATATTGATTATGGCATTGGCATTGATAATTTGGTTTTCCCACTAGAACAATTTCTTATACGTTTGACATAGTTATGCTTGATTTAGCATAAACTTTCTCTCCGAGGCATCTAATAATCAGTTCGAGAAGGTGTAAGGCTGTCATAAAGCATTTTTTTTTATCAAACTCACATAAAGGTGATTAGAATGAGGAAAGTATCCTCGATTTGATGACATTATAACTGATTATTTCTCAAGCTTAACGGAGAAATATTACCTTGCCTTTCGTTCGTCTGTATGTACGTCTGTCTATTAAACCGCTTAGTAGACATTCGGTAAACTTTGTAGAGGTTGCACACGTGGTAACAATCTGCGAGAGGTGCATAATTAGTAAGCCTCCACGCAATAATCCCAGGGACATTTTATAAAAATTTTTTTTGCCAAACTTTATGCATTTTTTGTAGCAGGAGGACACATAATATTTAAAACGCATTTTGGTTTATATCCCCAGGATCAGAGGTCCATAAAGGAGGAGATGGGGAAAGAGGTTATAAAGGAGGAGATGGGGAAAGAGGTTATAAAATGCTTGGGGATGGAGCAGCTTGTGTTATAATTTGTAGAAGCCCGCGTTTGGTTGTAGGAATTTTAAAAAGACATCAAATCAGTACTATAAACTGTTTTACAAGTGAATATCAAATTAATTTCAATAATATTTAAAATATAAATTTCGATCTAGAGATGCCAAGCAATTCTCCAACTGAAAATGAAAGTTTCAATGGAGAATCGCACAAAGATACCAACATACCTTTCTGGTGTTTTTTTTAAATTTTTTATTTTAGTTTGATTTGCTTTGAATTGTTTGCGTTGGGACAGAGATAGACACATGGAGCCAATTTGTATACCATGTCTTGTCATGGATTTTATGATTATGTAAATAAAAGGAGACGATAAAATATTAAATCTCTTACTTTGTTACTGGATATTGCATATGTTTGTTGTTTTGAAACTACTCGCTTCTTCCAGCAAGATCCATTGCAGGGCTACTATACATATTTGATTTATTCAGATGAATATTGAACTATGATTAGATTTGGACATACCATATTCGGCTTAATTCGATTTAGTCCGTATGTTGGACAGGAATTCATATCAAGACTGACATAGTCGCCTGAGTGCTGACACAGTCAATAAATATTTATGAGCTATACTCCCACAATGCAACTGACATCTAGACTGAGTCATTTCCTTATGTCCTGGATCACAAGTCGGGCAAAAGTTAATAGTTCCAATCAAATATTCCTCCATTCAGAGTAATTCTGTTATTTATGCAAATAATATGACTCGGGAGGAATATATTTCATAATAGCTACTTAGTATTTATTTGCAGGGGTGGATCAGGTCAAGTGGAGAGGTGACAAAAATTTTCAAAAGGGCCCTGACTTCCTTCGAACGGGCACCAAAGCAAAAGTCTTTGTGTCTCTTTACTCAAAGTGTGCATAATACCCAATTAAAGTACGCAAAAATAAAATGGTCAAATTTCAAGTGACAAGTGTGTGTGTGTGTGTGTGTGTGTGTGTGTGTGTACGTTTTTGTTCATTGATTTAGCCGGGGGAGGTCTGGAAATCCCGGAAACACCCCCCATCCGACCCTAATTTGGATGATTTACTTAACTTACCCTATTAATAAAATGACTTTATTTGTTACTTATTTGAATGATGAACCAAAGCTGTATTTTAATCTTGATTGAATCGTACATACTATTTTATAAAATGCCTTGTTTTTGGCGCTACTATATATTGAATAATAACGAGCTTCTCATAGACGAGGATCTTAAAATTCCATAATCAAGTCTTTTTCTTTGTCTAGGTAACCAGTTTGTATCATATATACTGTGATAATGTAGTCTGTTCACGTAGAATAAAATCAAGTTATTAGGTTTTGTGATGTTCGTTCTAGTCTGTTGCATTATTTGAGTTGGAGACTCTCCTCGCCTTTGAATGCAAAAGTTTAATTGTGTTAGACCTTCCTGACGGGAAGTCGCTCGATAGAATATGAAAGGCACAAAGTTTCTAAAAACAATATGTAAAAACAATTGATATTCAGATTTAAATAATAGTACATAGAATACATCATACTCATTGCATCCCATTTATGCTTTTGTTTCAATTTTGTTTTTCAGTGGTTTTGCTTGTTTCTAAAAACTTTATGCCTATACTGCCATGCTATCGATTGTAAATGAAGCGTCAATGTAAGACGAATTGAGATATCCAAGGAACTAATAAGTCAATGTTCACTTGTGAATAATAATAATAATAATAATAATAATAATAATAATAATATTATTATTATTATTATTATTATTATTATTATTATTATTATTGACTTACAGCGCCTAATCTTTAGAAGCACTAAGTACTTTAAAATATTAGACAGCACATACAACGACAAGATTATAAAAACAAACAGCATGAAATTATCACACAGAAAGATGCTTACAATATTTAAGGAAATAAACAGTATTAGGGCTTTAAGTCTGTTCTTGTAGTCGAAATAGTTGAGTTTTAAGAGCACTCTTGAATGACATCACATTGTCCTTATGTTTAGACTCGATGATCAATGGGCAATTCGTTCCACATAGCTGGGTGTTGGTACGCAAAACACATTGTCCGGATGACTTCGTTTTGACAGTGTGGACAATGAGAATACGAGTATCGGAAGACGAGTGTAAGTTTCTAGATGGAGTGTACACATGAGTGAGGTCAGAGAAGTGTATTAAACTGGAGCCAGTCAACAAAATGCAACATAGTGAAAAGATTTTGTGTGTGATTTCTGGATCAAATAGGTTGGCAGTGGAGATTACAGAGCGGAGGGAGATGCACTCAGTTCTTCGTACTCTAAGGATAATCCAAGTAGATGTGGTTTGAACTTTTAAAAGTTTCCGTTACTCACAATCTGTGATAAAGCTCATTTCTTGCGTTATAAAATAGTCTGCATTCAAAACGACAATGATGTTCGTTTTCTATTGGAAATCCAAAGGAACAGGAAGGATCGGCGATAAGGTTATATCTAAATAAATCATAATTCCGCGAACTACTTTTGTGTTGTAACAGGTTTAAAAGTACAGAATCATACCTATTGCCAAATGCAAAATTTCTGGAAGCAGAAATGTCGTTTTCGAAGATTAATAACGGTGAAATTTTGGTATGTATTTTGGCAAATCGTTCTATCTGTAGACAAGATTTGGTGTATGAGATTTTTTAAACAAAAGGTTCTATATGGATATCATCGTGTAACAATTTTTTTTTTTTGTTCCTGGGTAGTAAGAGTTATTTCCTAAATTGCTTAGGCCTCAAAAGTATAGAAAATGGCTATTATTCCCCACAAATTTTGCTTTTGTGACCAGGACAGTGATATTTTGAAATTTACCTATTATCTAGAACATTCCAGATAGATTCAGTACTGAGTAAACTTTGAGCAACTTCTAGAACTTTCTAGAATATTCCAGTAATATAAATAGCAATATACATACATGGACCTTAAGCCCACCAGTTCAGTTTAGTTCCAGCTGCCTACGTGGATAGATATCTGCATTTTCTGAGATGGCATCATGAGACTGCAAGCGGTAGACGCATTTTGCTATATCTACGGCCAAGTTTATCAATAGAGAAGATCGGCAAAGTAATAATTAAGGTGGCGCTCTACAGTTTCGTAGTTTGAATAGGGTTTACTGTTAAGGTAAATGCTATGCACAGTTTAGGGTTAATGAATTTTTTAGGGATTCCACACTGGTTATCCTGGCTTTAAATAAGTTAGGTATCGTTAAAAGAACTTTAAATTCCGTTTATTTTGGTGTATTTTTGTTCGGTGTAATTTCGGTCACATAGTGTACGGCTTGGCCTTACTTCAGATGTGCACCCTCTTCCAAGGGCTGTCGAAGTCACCCACGTAGAGAGATGACACAACCAAATATTGCAAACATGTGTTTTGGTTAGCTAACTGGACAGCCAAAATTTCTCAAGGGATGAGTGCCTTTTTGTATGCATACTGACTCTTACGTCCCTTTTGTGCGGCTTCAACTCTTGTAATGCGATGAACACGTATAATGCAGTGATGGAAATACTTCAAAAGATCAGACCTGCAAACGAAACATCAGAAGGGCTGATAGAGCTTTATGAATTGTGTTGATTTCTAGGTAGAACTTTATTGGTGTTGTGGGGTTTTGGGAGAGGGGGTGTTTTGTTTTGTTTTGTTTAATTTTTTTATTCTGGATTAAATCGCATGTCTCCAGTTCCATTATTTTGTTTTTACTTTTTATATATTTTGTAATTCATTCATGGCACTTAGGAAGCTGGCATTGCCTAATCTGGCAAAATTCGTTTTCTCTATTTTAGTAACTGCTGGGACTAAATCAGTCTGTGTTTTCGAGCAAATGGGAGCAGCTATTGCTGTCGACTGTTCTTAGATCATGTACAGTTTTCACAAGTACAATATATAAAGACATTACAGCCACAGCACATGAAAGTAGCATGGGCACAGAGGTATGCCAACATTATCTCGATTGCGCATGCTGCAAATGCAAGCAACTTCACCTTACACCAGTCACTAAGTCAGAAGTACGTAATATATGCTGGGCGGCACCTAAGTTTGCTTTTTCAAAATTTGAATAGAGCAGATCTGACTAATTCATATGGAGGGGGAGGAATCGTTGACGTTCCGAAACGTTCGTTTGTACTAAATTCATTACGTTACAATAATATTTTGGATTAGTTTAATTGTTTTCGGACAGACGAACGTCAAAAGTTTCGAAAAAGAATGTCCTTGCTTCTTCTTTTTCAAATTATTTACTCTGTTTCTTTGCTTGGCACATTTTGCTATATAATCTCAATCTTATTTGTAAGTATAATACTGCACGAGTCTCATATGGTATAATTTAATTTTTAAGTATAGCATTGTACGAGTCCCATACGCTAAAAACATTAGAGATTGGTACTACGAAACGTTTTGTACCGCGGTATCCTGCTGTGCAACGATGTACCGGTACAATGAAAAAGTTCCGTGGTACGTACCCTGATACTTATGTAATTGAAAAGTTCTGTCTAAAGATATTGGGAAATCTATAGAATGTCTGTGTAACGGTATTTGGAAAATGCATATACTGGTATTGAGGAAGTTGTGAGTAACGGCATTGGGGAAGTTTTGTGTCATGTATTAAAAAATTATATATTATTATAGTGTTAAAGGTCTTTGTAATGGCATCGGAAACGTTCTTTGCAATTGTACTGGAAACGTTATGTGTAATGATATTGAGAAAATTCTGAGCAATTTTACCGGGAAAGTTCTATGATTCTATGTAAAGATACAGGGAATGATTTATGTTACGGTACTGGAAATGTTCTATTTAATGGTATTGGGAAAGTTCTTTGTAATTTTATTGGGAAAGTTCTGTGTAATGATATTGGGTAAGTCATATGTAATGATAATGGGCAAGTTCTATGTAACGATATTGGGAAACTTCTTTGTAATGATATCGGAAAAGTTCAATACAATGATATTGGGAAAGTCATACTTAATGATTTCGGGAAAGTTCTATATAATGATATTGGGAAAGTCATAAGTTATGATAACTGGAAAGTTCTATATAATGCTATTGGGAAAGTTCTATGTAATTGTATTGGGTATGTTCTATGTAATTTTATTCGGAAAGGGAATGTTTTATGTAGAGATAATGAGATAATTTTGTATACTTTTATTGGGAAGGTTTTAAGTAGCAGTACCCTGACGGTTGTGTAATTGAAAAGTTCTGTCGAATGGTATTGGGAAAACTTTCAGTGTTACGATTTTGGAAATTTTTTATGTAATGGTATTATGCAATTTCTGTATAAATTTATAGGGAAATTTCTGTGTAATGGTATAGGGAAATTTCTGTGTAATAGTATTGGGAATTTTATGTGTAATGGTACTCGGAAAGTTCTTTGCAATGGTACGGGGGAATTTCTGTTATGGTATTAGGAAATTAAATCCACCGTTGTCATGACTTCGTTAAGACGAAAACTGTCCTAAAACAAAATGAAAAGAAAATATCGCAGAAAATGGGCTTGCTTCTTCATCACAGCATAGTTTATGTTTGAGTGCTGGCGCTGTTGGCTCTACTTTTGTAACTTGTTAACATGGAATGATTAACGAACGATTCTAACATTCAGTCATTTAGTGACAGTCCTGTTTAAGATGCAAACAGAGCTAGCCGTTCAGCTTGATAAATTGAAGCTGATTTGACTTTGATGTACTCAAAATACAATCAGGTCAAACCGTTCTCTTGTCAGAATAGATCATCTTATCAGCAAAACATCTCTCTCTCTCTCTCTCTCTCTCTCTCTCTCTCTCTCTCTCTCTCTCTCTCTCACACACACACACACACACACACACACACACACACACACACACTATTACGACCATGTAGTTTAATTACTTGTGTGCTAAAATTTGAATTATTTTTGTTTCATTTTTGTATCATTATATTTTATTATGATGATGATTATGTTCACGGGATCTGATATTTTTGAAAGAAATATCGTGTTTATTTAGAACATAAATATGACTCTCGACTTTCGTAAGTTTTTGTTTTAGATTGCCGGGTTGATAAACAACCGGCGTAAACGATTGGTTGTGGTCAAGGTCATTTTCTAAGGATATGTGATTACATCGTCTACTACGATTGCTAGATGATGAAATAACCACGCGTTCTTCGTGCCCGTGTATGAAATGACGTCTTAGTTCGGTTTAAAAACACTTAGGTCCCTGTGAAATAGTCAGAGTCGTTCTTATACCTTGAGAAGAAGGTATTATTTTTCTTGTGCTGGAAAGAGTTTAGTTTTCTTTACATCTGTAGAGATCGAGATGTGTCTTGTTATAGATGACAGCTATAGGAGTTCATCTACTTTTTAAATAATAATGTTTTTTCCCTGGAGAACTATGTAAGTGGTTCAGGACAAAGACATTCAGTGAAATTCATTCTAAATTGGAATAGTACAGTACAAATTGTGGTTCAACTTGAAATTCTGGACATTTGTGTAAAGACTTCATCTGACGTCATCATCCTCCATCTTGGAACGTCATCAAGATTCGAACCTGGATTCAGTTAAAATTATTTAGTGATAGGACTTGTATTTTTTCAGTACTAGGATAAATGTTTGGATTTTCTTCACCAACCGTAAGTCCTATTTCATATTTTCACCTTTTCACCATGTTTTCTAGGGAAATAAATTATTTTTCTTAAAACTTACAAAGCTTGTTGTCTTCACTCGTTTCTTTTGTTACTTTTGAACGAGCCGATACGTAACAACACACACACACACACACATGCACACACACACACAAGGAATAAGATAAATAAAACATCAGCAGAAAAGAGGTTGAAAATAAACTTCCTTTCCTCTTTTCCTCTGGAATTCACCCTAAAAGTTAATTAAATAATAAGGGTAAATTCATAGATTCATCCTATTCCTTTGGATGTTTATAACACTATGTGACACAATTTTTGTTCCTGGGTAGTAAGTGTTATTGCATAATTGCTTAAGTCTAAAGAAGTACAGAAAATGGCTATTATTCCCCACAAACTTTACTTTTGTGACCATGACAGTGATATTTTGAAATTTACCTATTTTCAATGAGAAAACGGGCGAATTTGTGTCTTTTCGTTCACATAAAGTCAGAAAAACAACATATGAATCAAAATTAACATGTATTTATACTTAAGTAGCAACAAATGACCACAAAAAGTTTAGAAGTGAGTAGTTGTTTTTTTTTTTCGAGATTTACGATTATACTGTAAATCGCATTCACGAATCAGCCCCCCAAATGTAGTCTCCCATCATGTTCTTGTTATACTGTCCTTGGTAGCGGCGTTCAAAGTCCAGTATATCCTGGTGGTAGCGCTCGCCTTGCTCCTCCGAGTACGCTCCCATGTTCTACTTGAATTAATCAAGATGAGCATCAAGGATATGGACTTTTAGGGACATCCTGTAGCCCATTGTGCCGTAGCTCTTCACCAGAGTATCAACCAGCTCCACATAGTTTTCGACCTTGTGATTGCCCAGGAAGCCCCGAACCACTGCAACAAAGCTGTTCCAAGCCGCTAGTGAGCTTCTTGGGGAATTCATTGCACTCCAGGATCTTCTTTATCTGTGGTTCGACGAAGACACCGCCTTTGACCTTTGCCTCTGACAGCTTAGGGAAGAAGTCTTGAAGGTACTTGAAGGCTGCCGACTCCTTATCTAGAGCTCTGACAAATTGTTTCATAAGGCCCAATTTGATGTGCAGTGGTGGCATCAGTTCCTTCCGGGGATCCACCAGTGGCTCCCACTTGACGTTGTTCATTCCCACAGAGAACTCGGTCCGCTGTGGCCAGTCCCGCCTGTGGTAGTGTGCCTTGGTGTCCCTGCTGTCCCAAAGGCAAAGATAGCAGGGAAACTTGGCAAAACCGCCTTGGAGACCCATAAGGAATGCCACCATTTTGAAGTCTCCGATGACCTCACAGCCTTACTCATCATACTTCAAGGCGTCCAGCAAGGTCTTGATGCTGTTGTAATCCTCATTGAGGTTCACCGAGTGAGCTAGGGAAGAGACGGGTACTTGTGCCCATTATGGAGCTGCACGATTTTGAGGCTCCTGGATGAGCTGTCAATGAAGAGGCGCCACTCATTCTGGTTACAGTGGATTCCGATTGCCTCGAACAGACTGGTCACATTGTGGCAGAAGCAGAACCCATCTTGACGGGTGTAGAAGCTGGTAAAAGCTTGGTGACGCTTCCTCTGATCTGCGACTTGCACACTGTCATCCAACAAGTTCCACTGCTTGAGCCTTGACGTCAAAAACTCGACATTGGACTTAGTGAGACCAAGATCTCTGATCAAGTCGTTGAGGTCTTTTTGGTTGGGTTAGTATGGGTTTCTCTCCTCAGCTCCACCTCTGAAATTGTCATCTGGATCTACAACGTCTTCCTCGCTCTCTGACTTGCAGCTCTCTTCTAAAGACGGCTGCTCTCTCTCTCTCTCTCTCTCTCTCTCTCTCTCTCTCTCTCTCTCTCTCCGAAGACGAAGAAGAAGAAGAAGAAGAAGAAGAAGAAGAAGAAGAAGAAGAAGAAGAAGTGGGTACGGGGAGCTCAGGGAAGTGTAGCACCGGGGCGATGGATAAAGGAAGGTCCGGATACGTGATAGCAGGTGCATTCTTGCCAGTCCGATGTTTGGAAGGGTCTACCATGCAGAAGTATCAGTTGTTTGAGTGGTCAGTGGATTGCCGCGAAATTCTTGGGATAGCGAACTTCATGGCTCTCTTTTCCTCTCTGTACCATCCTACAAAAATATATTTATTTCACCCATGACTAATGTGCAAGAGATTCTCGCAACAGTTTTCATATATGATATAGTTTTTCAATAACATTGAGAATTATAAAACATTTTAAAATTAAACCTTTTACAATTTTTAAAATTTTAATAAATTTTATAACATAAAATTCCCAGCAACAATTGTGCATTTTACCTTCCAGAGTTTTTTTTTGCAGTGCTCGCAGGTGAAATGAGGTGCCCAGGGTTTGTCTTGATCCCCGACAGGCATGCCGAAATATGCCTTGTAGGCTTCACACATCTTAGCAGATGCTTCCACGGAGTACTTTTTCGCTCTTGTCTTGACAAATTGGTCGTAGACATAGCAAAATGCGTCTACCGCTTGCGGCCTCATGATGCCATCTCAGAAAAATGCAGATATCTATCCACTTAGGCAGCTGGAACTAAACTGAACTGGTGGGCTTAAGGTCCATGTATTTATATTACTAGTTATATTACTGGAAAGTTCTAGAAAGTTCTAGAAGTTCCTCCAAGTTTACTCAGCACTGAATCTATCTGGAATGTTCTAGATAATAGGTAGATTTCAAAATATCACTGTCCTGGTCACAATAGCAAAATTTGTGGGGAATAATAGCCATTTTCTATACTTTTGAGGCCTAAGCAATTTAGAAAATAACACTTACTACCCAGGAACAAAAACAATTTGTTACACGGTGTAATTACATATATGTATATAATAACCAACATCCATAGGAATAGGCGTACGCATTCCTATTTATTCTGTATGGCATACACATTCCTATTTATTCTGTAAGCATGCACATTCCTATTTATTTTGTATGGCATACAAATTCCTATTTATTCTGTATGGCATACACATTCCCTTATTCTGTATGGCATTCATATTTATTCTGTATGCATGCAAATTCCTATTTATTCTGTAAGGCATACACATTAATATTTATTCTGTAAGGCATACACATTCCTATTTATTTCTGCAAGAAATACACTTCCTATTTATTCTGTAAGGTATACACATTCCTATTTATTCTGTATGGCATACACATTCCTATTTATTCTGTAAGGCATACACATTCGTATTTATTCTGTAAGGAATACACTTCCCTATTTATTCTGTAAAGCATATACATTGCTATTTATTCTGTAAGGCATACGCAATCGTATTTATAAGGCATACACATTCGTATTTATTCTGTAAGGCATACACATTGCTATTTATTCTGTAAGGCATACACATTCGTATTTATTCTGTAAAGCATACACATTGCTATTTATTCTGTAAGGCATACACATTCGTATTTATTCTGTAAGGCATACACATTCCTATTGATTCTGTAAGGTATACACATTCCTATTTATTATGTAAGGCATAAACATTTCTATTTATTCTGTAAGATACGCATTCGTATTTATTCTGTAAGGCATACGCATTCCTATTTATTCTGTAAGGTATACGGATTCCTATTTATTCTGTAAGGCATACGCATTCTTATTTATTCTGTAAGGCATACGGATTCCTTTTTATTCTGTCAAGGTTACAAAGCTTAGATGATACATGAATGAACATGGAGACGAGCTTTTCTCAATCGCTTCTTGCTGCTTTTAGCAAAAAGACATAAAAACAAATAAATTTAAAAAAGAAACAAATAACTTCAAAACATAACAAAGACATGTTTCCAGTAATCTCGATATATTTTGAAGACATTTCCGTCCCGCAAACTTAATTATACATCTCGTGTTCATCTGGCCAGTAAAAAACATTTGGCGTCGATTAGTCCATTCGTAAAAGAATATTGAATATATGTCCACTTTCATTCGAGATAATATCATTGCATTAATGCGGTAACTTATCATGTGTCAAACTGAAACAAGGTTCGGAGGCCAGTCCATTTATTCCGAGATTCATCACTGGTCCCTAACGGCTTCACCGGGGACCAAACAGGACGATTCTTGCTCGTAAGAGCTCATAATAAAGAGCGCCCAAACATGAGATGAGCATAAGCATCCCAAAAGTTAAGGTCTCAAAAGTCATCCAAATTTTGCATTTGATATTGCAGATTTCATAAACCAAGGGACACCATTAGGCCAAACCGGCATAACATTACTGCAGTGGACACATTAGATAGAAGAGATTTAATTAAATGGGGACCTATACTATGGCGATATACGTGAAACCAAAATTGAGAAGTAATTTTTGATCGGTAAAATCCACTTACCGCCATTGAACGGGATTGATTGATAACGTAGGCGGTGTTTTGAACAAGGCACCTATGTTATACAGTGTATTGCAGAAGGCACATAGCTGTTGTCTATGGGTCATAGTAGGAAACTGTTGAGTTCACAACCAATCGTTTCGTTCTCCTCAATATACTCTTGCTTGGCATAAACAAATTTCATATGTAACCGGCACTGGCCACTGGGTAAAGCCTTGTCACACAGACTTTGCTTTAAGTTGACAGATTTACGGTTCTGGAAAACAAAGCAGACACACACTCACGCGCGCGCACGAGTGCTATGACGCACATTTTATACGCGGTCTGCTTATTTACATTGTTAGGGTGAAAACCATTTTTAGCAGATATTATCAACTTGTATTTTTGATACAACTAAATACCTTGATTTACTCCGAGATGATACCTTCTCTAAATGAGGTCAATATTTGACAAAACCCATTCAACTTTCGGTGAAAAGACAGACAGCTTTCGTCGATTTGGTCTAAATAGCAGTCAGGGAACAAACGAGATAAAGACAAACATGAAACAAACTATGGCACATTGCAGGATAAAAATTTATTTTCTTTTAGGAGCTGTGTTCCTCTTTTACTGTGCTCTAACATGCATTGAATGTTCCATTATTGTAACAAGTCTTGAAGGTTCCATTACTGAAACATAATCTCGTTTTATAATTAGTTTTGTAAGCAAGCTTTGAATTATTTTTTGAAATTAAAATCTTCAATCATCAATTTAATAAAATTCAGAATCTTCAATCTCCCTCAGGCTCGAACATCATTCTATTTAATTTATCAATTTTGGTCTGTTATCAAGCAGGAAAACTGCATGACAAAGATTAAAAACAAGCAGGCATTCCGCACGTTCCAGTGATAATTCATTTCCTTCCGGAGCTACGCATAAACAGGCTCTTCTATTTGATTACTGACAGACTCTGCTAGAGGATATATTGTATATTGGTTACGAGGAACAGAATATATTATATATTGGGTACGAGGAACAGAATATATTATATACTGGGTACGAGGTACAGAATATATTATATATTGGGTACGAGGAACAGAATATATTATATATTGGGTACGAGGAACAGAATATATTATATATTGGGTACGAGGGTACAGAATATATTATATATTGGGTACGAGGAACAGAATATATTATATACTGGATACGAAGTACAGAATATATTAAATATTGGGTACGAGGAACAGAATATATTATATACTGGGTACGAGGTACAGAATATATTAAATATTGGGTACGAGGAGCAGAATATATTATATACTGGGTACGAGGTACAGAATATATTAAATATTGGGTACGAGGTACAGAATATATTATATACTGGGTACGAGGGTACAGAATATATTATATATTGGGTACGAGGAACAGAATATATTATATACTGGGTACGAGGTACAGAATATATTATATACTGGGTACGAGGTACAGAATATATTAAATATTGGGTACGAGGAGCAGAATATATTATATACTGGGCACGAGGTACAGAATATATTAAATATTGGGTACGAGGTACAGAATATATTATATACTGGGTACGAGGGTACAGAATATATTATATATTGGGTACGAGGGTACAGAATATATTATATATTGGGCACGAGCGTACAGAATATATTATATATTGGGTACGAGGTACAGAATATATTATATATTGGGTACGAGGGTACAGAATATATTATATACTGGGTACGAGGGCACAATTTCCTGTTGAATGTATGATTAAGGCTTTTTTTTACAATCAAAATGATTTTATTATAAAATCAAAACAGTCGAGAAAAGTATTAATGTGATATGTGTAACTATGATTGAAAAGCGATTAAATGATTTCATTTATATTATTTTTTTTTAAAAACAATCCGATCGTCACGGACAGATTCGGGATTTTGTTCTATCAGCGTTCGACGTTAAGAAAGGGTATTTCGTTCTGCCATGGCCATGTAATTTTTATCTTTTGTAATATTTTGACTGGAATCCCCATCCCCCATCCAAATGCAGTATAAGTGTACCTTTATCAAAACAGCCTCAAGCAAAAGAGAGGTTTTCAAAGTGTAAATCAAACTTTTTCTGTATATTGTGGCCAGGAGAAACTGCGTTCAAATTTTATAACTAAACTTTTTTTTTTATCTTTTGGTGGACAAATAAGATTCTTATTAGTATGGCTCAGCAGTTTACAAATGGGTGATAGTCCATTTATTTACTTTTAAATTAAAGCAATGTATTTGGATCCATGAATATTTTGCTTTTGCCAACATGTAGATATTATTTTTCAGATTTATTTACAGAGGCACTCCGAAATAATATAAATTTTGACATTTGACGTGCCCCTCCATTCATCCAGAGACAATTCGAGCGAAGTTATTGATCGGTATATCTGGATAAAATTCATCATTTGTATAAAGTAATGAGAATTTAATAAGAAATCAATTAGCTGATTAAATAACCGATCATTGTTTTGGACGATAAATTTTCCAGACACTAATTCGAACTGAAAATAAAGCAGAGCAAGCTATCACGATCTCCTAAAATTGCGGTTGCATATAATTGGGTAGATTGTAAACTCTGCAATTACATATCCTGACTAAATCCAATAGAGAAAATTATGGTCTCTACCTTAATCACATTGTCCAAGTTACCTGATGCAAACAAGACGATGATAATTTGACTTTCTTCCGTACAAATAATAGAACGTTGTCAACCGTTGCAATCCCTGGCTTTACTTCGTAAAGAGAGACTAGATAAAATAGAAGAGAAGTATATATTTGTGCACTGCACTGGCATTTTTCAACCCCCTACACCACTACTCGCTACTCCCAACAGTTGCATGGTTAAAATTATGCCATGGAAACGCTTAAAATGCAGAAGGTTCTGGGAGCTTCCGTCCCACGGACACTTCATCTATTTTTTAAACCCCCATCGCACCCACCCCAAACGATACTAAACAATTTCTTGGCATCATCCTCATTGATTCCAGAATTAGAACAGTGGAAAATCTTGAACTAAGAGGTAGTATTAAAGTGCAATAAAAGAGTTTTCTCTGTCTCGATTTTCTCTTTGCATCATTCGGCTATTCATTTAGAAACTTAGTGCTGAGATAGTTATCGCGTACTAAACGACATTTGAAAGTGCTTGAACGTTAAAATCGAAAGCTTGTATGTGTCACGGAATTTTGCATGTGGCTCTACTTAACAATTCTTCGCTTTGCAAGGCAGCTCGAATAAGCAGTGCGACAGATGATGTAAGAAAGCCCAGGTTTTCGAGTTTTAAATTTGACAACCGAAAGTAGTCACAAACTGGAATCCTGTTTGGAGCATCCAAAATTATGATGTTATCATTCCAGGAATTTCGACGAGTTTTGCCAGCATGAAAGATGACTCAAAAATCAGCATCGTATGCTCATTTACGAGTCGATGGTATTGCGCATGTATCTACTGTCATGGCGACTATCATGGCGATCCAAAATGTAATATCCCTTCATATTCCCTGTTGTGAAAGTGACTCAGTCTAGCCGACTGCTGTATTTTACAGAAATGTCTGAACTTGCACGCCTTTACATCAGTCATAAAATACGACTTTCTCTGTCTTCGTACATCTTTCTCTGCTAACCCGTGGTGTAAATGCAATTATTATTTACATGCTTAAAAGAAAGACAACAGCTTAGGGTGGAGAACACCATGTGATTTGTTGTACAATCAACATAAAATAATTAACTCTCAAAGGTCGAGACGATAGAATTCACGTCCTTCCAGTAGAATAAGAAACAAAAAATATGAAAACAGGAAAAGAAGTTTGAATCATCTGTTGATTCTTATTGCGACTGGAATAAAACCGAATTACTACAGCTTCCGTTGTCTATACGAAACCCTGACATGGTATCACATAATCACATGATACATGGTATCACATGATGTATCGTACATGTAAAATTCCTTGTTATCTCACTCCGCAAAGTGTGCCTTTCGCACGACTGGGTTTACAAAAAGCGAATGGAAACTGCGGCTTTTTAAACATCCGCACCATTTCTTTTAAGCAGGAGAATTATACTGGACTCTTTTTGTATTTTTTTGACCTTTTCTTGATGAATTTGAGAAGAGTTCATGCATTTTTACAAACCAGATCTTGGTGGAAAATGCTGGTAATTGAATTAGCTGGAAATCGGATAATAATAATAATAATACGCCTTTCATTTGCATATATGTTTCTTTCCAACTGAGATTTATCTGTTTGAAGGATAACTTCATTAGCACGACATTTTACATGTATATGGTAAAAACCTCCCAAATGTTGGACATGTATACGGTAAAAACGTCCAAAATGCTGGACAATAAAATGGAATTTTATGAAGTCATGAATTTGCGTTACAGACTTTATGTAGTAAAAAGTATCTACATGTGTGTCCTACTCGTCTCCTGTGTTATCTGAACGATTCTATCATAACTTAAAGTTCTATAGCTGGGCTATTTTGGGAATAATTGAAAGCTGAGTAAAGTAATGAACTTTTTTCATGGTATCCATGCACGGTGTTTTATGTTTTGGTTTTGAATCAGGTATAATAAGCCAACAATGGGTAGAGCAGGTTCGAACCGTACCTCGTGCAAATTTTCTAACTGTAACAAATGGATGGCAAAACTATTGTGAGCACCCATTGCTACCGCACTCCTATAGATCAGGTCGCTAGCAGACGCAGACGATATTTTGCCCATTTTACCTGGACGATGGGCGGCCTGGCATTTTTTCCTATATGCAACCACAAAAATTGGCCATTTTGAACAAGACACACTGAAACAAAATTAAATTATAAATTACAAGCATAGATACTAAGATAAAGTGTGATTTGAGTTCTGTTTATGTATGTTTTGTAATTGTATCTTGAGATTCAATGAATTTATTTCAACTTGCAAACACCATCTTAACGCAACGGTAAATCTGCTAGCATACCACAGATATGGCTGCTGATGATGTCACTCGGAACTACTTTTATTATATACTGCTTTTTTCTCCGTTGTCTTTACATTGTCATAATGGTGCGGCATTCTTCGATACTGAACACCTTGATATTGCACGCACTTTCACAACACGTCTGCCTAAAAATATTATAGTGTATTAGGAACTGCTTTGTAAACAAACCATGTACACTTTTGTAGTAGACTTTAGGCTTCAGTTTATTAGATTTGTTTATGGATGAACTAAAATAGCTGCTTCGTCTATCTGAAAATAAAGTGAACAATATGGAAGAGTTTACTGTGTCACAAATGAAACTTTAAACAAGCAAATGAACGAACGTGATATTCGCAATGTCCACAACAAACTGGAGAGACGCAGTACTGAAAATACCATTCTGATCATTGAGACCGTTATTTAGGAGAAATGTTCGTAACTTTTCGCTAATGGAATGGTTCAGATTACGACCAGTGTTCTCTGGAGTTTATAAAAATAGCATAGAAAAGCATACTGATGGCAAGGGCTATCGCATATCTATCAGATATGTACCATTTTATAAGTGAAAGTATTAAATTCGTAAGAACAAAAATGCAACTGAAGGCTTGGGTAGAAAAGTAAGGGCCTCATACCAACAAATGAAGACGACGAAGAATAGATTGTCACACACCAGTTGTTTTGCAATTTTCCGCGTTAACTTTGTTGATACATTATTTCGGATTTAGGCTAGCGATAGACGATGTACAGGTCATAACTAGGAGAGCATGCAAGTGACCAGACATAAACATGTCATCTATTGCTGGAAATAAGAAATGCAAAAGTATAATTAAATTTTTGCATCTTGAATTTTCTCAAAATGTACTTTTTAGTTAGTTCTGCAAATCCAAATTACATGAGCTATGTCATGGGTTCAAAAACTTGATTACACATTTCGAAATTGTATTGTTATTTCGACTACATTCCAAGTGCAATAACATGCACTCAAAATAAAATGAAAGTGATATTCCATAGCGTCTTTGTGATAATTACAATTGAATGAGTTCAAATTTTCCCCACATTATGATTCCAAACATTTAATGACAGAACAGAAACACACATGCAGCTGAGTCAAGACTCGTCCCTCCCTGCTCAAATCACAGACACGTGCATTTTATGTTGAATTGACACAGCTGATAAATCCGTGTCCATAATGAGCGGAATTGAGTAGAATGAACGAAAAACAACAACAACAACAACAACAACAACAACAACAAAACAACACAATTCAATCATTCCAGACCAACTGGAAAAGGTGTTGCGGTGCGCATTTTTTCACAATATGACTCTAAATTTCAATATTAAGTAGACCAAAACGACTATTGTTTTTTAATGTGATGTCGAGCGCACGACTAAGTTCAAACTTCGCTGGGCGGAGTTACGCATTAATATTGTTGTTGTGTATTGATGAATCTGCGCTTGTGCATTTATTTTGGAATACAGCATAAATTCAATTACTTTGTTTCTTGTAATGTATTTTTTATAATTAAGCCTTATGTAGAATTAGAAAATGAATATATAATAAATAGGTTATTGCATTTTGTATGGGAAAATATGAACTCGTTGTGTCGGATGGATACTGCACTCCCGCAGGTAGTGCAGTATCCATCCGAAAAACGTCGTTTATATTTTCCCATACAAACGCAGTAACCTATAAACAATCAACACAAGACTCTAGAACGTCTGTGCATTTCAAGCACGAATAAACTATATCTTCGAGCGTGTAAGTATAGACTGTTCGGCGCCAAACGTCCTCAGCTACTGAGAATGTGGCGATTGTTTAATTTGTTATTAATTTTCTTTTGAAAATGCAAATTAAAAATAATCCCGGGGCAAAATGGTGATGTATTACTTGAGACTATCAAAATTTTAGCTGAATTTGTGAAATGGAGTAAAAAAAAAACAACAACAGAAAGAATGTCCCCTTGACTGTGTCAAATTAATGTATATGCAATTAGATTTTTTCTGGTTTTTTAAAACAGGTTGAATCCGTTTCCACGGTAACATGATAAAGACAAATTAGGAGCTTTGTTGGAACACAGAAAGGAAAGAGAATTTCGTAGTCCAAGGGGAATATGTATCAAGGATGTTGTAAGAATCAATGATGAAAGCAACTTCAATAGTACTATTTAATCAACATTTTAGAACGAGAAAACATCGTAGATCCTACGTCTTTTAAAAACGGAATACGTATGTAAAAATACTGAAACGAAGGCAGAGTAAAAGAGAGGATTTAAAAGAAAAAGAAAAAAGGATTCAAAATAAAAGAGAAGGAGAAGTGATGCCATTATTTACATGAGACATGGTCAGGAATGGGTTTTGTGTTTTTGTGACAGAAGTTTATTGGTACCGTTCACAGTTGTCAAAATTTGCAAGTGGAGAGGTCGTGTTCACTGCAGTCCATCTTTCATTGAAAAGTAAAATTAAAAGTTAAACTTATCAATCATTCAATCAATCAATCAATCTTGCATTCATTCATTCTGTCATCAAATCAATCAATCAATCAATCAATCAACCGATCAATAAATAAATCAATCAATCAATTAACCAATCAATCAATCAATCAATCAATCAATCAGTCAATCAATCGGAATGGTTAATTCTTTAAAAGCTGTGTACAATTTTAGTTCATATGTCAAAACAACTCGGCACTCATATTGTGACTATCAGGAAAACAGTAATGAAGTATATGATGAATATTGATGTTCACATCAAATCGATTACTTTTCACAGTGGATATGAAGAAACGGGGGATTTTCCTCTAAAGCGAATTAATTTGGTAACACATCGTGGTCGTTAATTGATCGACAAAATGATGATTTCTCTTACGTCCGTTTTGGGATTATCTCCAAGGTCGAAATTACATCCGATTAGTGCATCTTGAAATTTGGTTAGAATGTGAATCAATCCACCAAAGAAGACATATAATGAAGTCCGACATTCTTCCCTTTTACATACAGAAATTGCACTGCGATCCATGCTGACGACGGTAGGCGTTATGTATACATATCATACTTACTGCAACACATATGTACAGACAAGTTTACTGCAACACATAATATGTACAGACAAGTTTACTGCCACACATACATATGTACAGACAAGTTTACTGCCACACATACATATGTACAGACAAGTTTTCTTTCTGTCCACAGTTCAATTGCTCGTGTCTGTATCAGTGTAGTATACGTTGTAGCTGTAGGTATTAACATCAACTAATTTGGTCCGAATGCAGGGACTGTTAATGAAATCAACCACAAGACCGGGTGCTCTAAGTCATTGTACCTCAATCTCTGCTAACCCAAGACGCAAATAAAAAATTTCCACTCGATGTAAATATATAGAGGATATTTTCTTATCCTGCCTGAATAACGGATATATGTCATTATGTGGTACAAAGTAATCATGTAATATTTTAACGAGTGGCTAAGCCACGACACCGTTTCTGTACCACACACGCTCTATGTAGTCGTCGGTATTTATAGCAACATTTCTTACACCACCCCTGCTTGCATTTTCACTTCGTTTTACTTTTGATCTGCCTCTTTTCAATACTGAATTTTAAAATTTTTGTATATCTTTTGACCAGTTATCCACTTCTATTTGTCTATCTATCTCACCGACTTGGCTGCTTTCTCATACTTGAAACTCCATCAGTGTAAATAATATAGGGTATGGATTTAAAATTCCTTCGTTTCTTTTGACTTTCATATTTTGTTGTAGATGGGAGAATTTTCTAAACTTTCCTCTGCTCCTCTACCTTTCTTCGTTATATATTGTATTTAGTAACGGTGAATTTACTCATTTTGAATTTTCTCTTGTCACAACATGCATTAAATAAGTTTATTTGCAAGATTAACGTAATAACTGAACACTCTTGGAGAGATTCAAACTTTAGATGGCATCTACCAGACTAACAGGTAAAATGCATTATTATAATTTTGTTGTAAGTTAGGAATATCATATCTTGCATTCCAATGTAGTGTACGCTTAACTCATCTAGGTCATTTCCCAAAACATACAAACATTATCTAAATATGACATTCGTTTTGCAAACATTCGATCATATCTGAAAACTAAGTCAATCATTATGAATGTTAAAAGACATAACAATTCAAACCAAAGCAAAAGAAATATATACGCTATAATTAAGTAAATCAACAATTCGCAATTGTTTGACTGACCCAAGTGGAAGTCAGCGTATCAATTGCTGATCCTCCTACGCTGACTGAAATTGTGAAAGTAATTGACCTGCTGTCAAATGGCAAAGCACCCGCAGCAGATGCAGTACCAGCAGAAGTCTACAAAGATGGAGGCGCACACGTGGCACAGAAGCTGACTGAACTCTTCAAGTCAATATGAACTATACTCTAGGAGTACAACGATGCATCCATCGTCCACTTGTACAAGCGGAATGCAGCAGACAACCATAGGGCAATCTCCTTGCGGTGAAATAGCCGGGAAACGTTAGGCCTGTTATGATTCCATGGTCTTAAAATAATAGAAAAGAGTGAAATCAACAAGCTTTTAAAATTCAACAAATAAATTTTTCTCTAGAATACAAAATGAAAATGTAACATACTGTATTGTGAATAAAATCCCAAAAAATCCTAGAATTACTAAGACAAGTCCTAATAAGCAAACCTTATTGGTATTCCAAATAATTTCAAAAGCTGAATGAGTTGATGTGCCTGCAGTGGCCAGTAGTCTCTGTTGTACTAATGTACCAATATCTGAATTTTAATGAGGTGGAATCAGTCTTTGTTGAATCACAGTAATAATCCAAGGTTTCCTTGTCTGAATTCACTATAATTCGAAGTTAACATTTTTCCAAGAATATTATAGAGCACTTTGTATTTCCAGAGAATAATACATAATTTCACCCAAATCCAAATCTGAATACAGCAAAATAATGATTTCTGCATATATGTTATCGCAGGGATAAATAATTTTTCCAGTTAACAAAATTATGAAGCCTTTTATTTGACCTAGTTCACAATTAGCATTTTCTAAAACAACATTACTTAATGGAAAATTCCATTCTAGACGATTCTCTAACTAAAATTAAAATAAATATCATGAGTAAACACAGACCAAGATAAATATGTTTACTTCTATTGATAATGATTCTAATATTAAACCCACACTTATAGAGAAAATATTAGCTGTGTATAAGTTGTTTACAGAATACAAAAAACAACGATTCTGGTCAGATAGACAATGAACTTAATTTTGGACAAGGTCAGCTACAAAATACAATTTTACATAACCCGTAGGCTATAAGGAATAAAAAAAGATACAAAAATTGGAAATTAAATTTGCGTAACAGGTCAGAATTCTTCGGAATCGCTTTGTGCATCAAATTAAGTGGGGGCGCCTTCCTGAGCGTCAATGTGGCCCCAGGAAAGAAAGAGGGAACATATACCTGGTGTTTGCATCTCATCAACTCCAGAAAAATTACAGGAACAGAACTTCAACCTGTACACAACACTTATCGAACTGTACAAAGCCTCTGACAAAGTCAACCGTGGAAGACTTTGGAATATCATGGCAACATTTGGTTGATCAGAGAAAATTCATCATGATAGTTTAGCAATTCTGTGATAGCATGCTTGCTCGTGTCATCGAAAACGGCAAATCATTAGAACCATTTCTACCCATAAATAGAGTCAAGCAAGGCTGCGTGCTGGCTTCAACCCTCTTCAGTATGACTGTGACGCTGGGATCGACACCAGGTATCGAACGGACCGCAAGCTTTTGAATCTGAGGAGACTACTACGAAGTTACAGGATGTGACTATTTGTGACATCCTATTTGATGACGACTCTTCTCTGAATGCCAGATCTGAGTCTGACAGCCATCAGGATATGCACTTTCTCTCTTCAGCTTAATATTATTATTATCGTGTGCAGTGCGTGCTCAGCTATTTAACAGCGTCATCATCAGCAACATGCAGAGCCTGCAGTCCACCGTGGAACTTTGTCAGTGGACAGTTGTTCACAATGTGTGACATGGTCTGAAGAGCTCCACAGCAACATGAAGAGTTAGCGGCTTGGCCCCATCGGACAAGGTTGACTGCACAACTACCATGTCCTGTCCGAAGGCGGTTCATTGTGGTCCACAGATGACGTGGAAGGTTGAAGCCAGGAGGGCAGACAGATGGCTCAGCTACGAGGGAGTGGTTTACAACATCTGTTGAAGACCACTCAACTCTCCATGCCGAAATAGCTGTCATATCTTCCGGCAACGGACCTAACTAGATTGGGTGTCTCGAAGTCAAGCGGACTGCATGATATGAGGTGATGTCCATGTACAGTGGAAGTTTCTCACTGGTATGGACCTTAGCAAACACTTTTGTGGATGCTTCCTGGCGACGCAAATGTGGAGGAGGAATATTGCTGAGTACTAGCAGCCATGGTAAAGGAGTAGAACGTTGTGTTCCAGAGATTATGCGCATTGTTGTGCTGAGCTGGATATCAATTAACTTAGTACGGAATTATCGAGCCCAGACAGGAGCGCAATACTCGGTTGTCGAAAAACAGAGGGCCAGTGCTGATGTCTTGAGTGTCTGAACACTAGCGCCCCAGGTTGAGCCAGCCAGTTTGCGGAGTAGGTAGTTTCGAGTACTAAGGGTTTCTGCAGTTTTCTTCAGGTGGTCTTAGAATGTCAGTGATCTGTCCAGAGTCACACAAAGGTATGTTGGTGTCGGGTAGTGTTTAATTTGCTGCCCATTGAGGAGGATGCAAAGCTCACGGTTCGCATTTGCATTGTTAAGGTGGAAAACGCTGGAGACTGTCTTTGTTGCGCTTGGCTGTAGACGCCATTTCTTGAAGAAGTCCGTCATATCCTCCAGGTTCTTGTTTAGTACCCCCTCAAGCTCAGCAAATGAGCGACTTTGCGTCCCGAGAGCAATGTCATCTGCATACATGAACTTGCGCGACTGTGTTACAGGTAAGTCATTGATATACACATTGAACAAACTTGGCGAAAGAACAGACGCTTGTGAGAGTCCATTAGTCTGACGCCTCCACGAGCTGCAGCTCTCTCTGATATGCACTCTGAAGCGCCTTGACAATGACAATGTCGGTCTCACAATTAGTATCAAGAAGATATAGGTGATGCACCAACCTGCAACAAGAAAAACCTTACGTAGAACCTACCATCACAATAAACGGCCAAATCGTCCTGGCAGTATATAAGTCCACTTATCTCGGCAACATAATGTTACGCGCATTCCACATTGATCATGAAACCAACGCCAGAATTGGAAAAACAACCGTGGACTTTGGCAGACTAAGCACAAATGTGTGAGCGCGTAGAAGCATCAGCAAATAAACAAAACTGACCGTCACCAAAGCCATTATACTGCTGACCCTGCTGTATATTTGCGACACGTGGGCATTGTACAGACGCGTTCCAAACAAGCTGAACTATTTCACATGGATTGCTTGAGGAAACTGATGAGGAAACGATGACAGGACAGGGTCCTAGAAACAGAGGTTCTTACATGGACAAGCATTCCAAGTATCCACACTCTGCTGATAAAATCGCAGCTGAGATTACCGTATTTTATGTATTTTTTCGTACCCTTTAATTTTTCGTACACAATCCAGTTACCAAAATAATAATTATTTGAATGTATCATAATTTTTCGTACATATCACTTTGTCTTATTTGAAAAATTCATTAAATTATCGGACATAACATTTCCACTAAGAAGATTTACGTTTGCCAAAAAGATCGAAAATACCGTATTCCCACTTTGTTTTCACAAAAATTAATGACTAATTGTTGGTGAGAAAATATAATGATTGATGCATAAGCATGGGCGCTTGCAGCATAGGTCAAGGGGGGGTCACGTGACACACACACCCGAAATTATACTGCAATATATATTAAGACAAGTTTAATCATGCAAATGAAACTGAAAATATGTCACAAGATTCTGTTCAAAACACTTAGTAAATATTAGCTTTAGTTTCAGACTGCTTATTATACTAACTCTCCCGGCCGTGACTGACTGACCCCCACCCCCACTCCCTTTTTGCAAAAGATCCTGCGGGCGCCCATGTGCAAAAACTCTTATTGTCATTACAATATCTACTGGTGTTTATTAACAAATGAACAAAGGACTTTACAGACCATACCTTTAAATATTATCGTTAATTAGTTCTCCTTATTAAGTCCGTCACCGTAACAAAACACCACGTGCATTTTAAAACGAGTTCGGAAGCCCTTTGATGTTGTCTTATCCAACAAAAAATACATCTCAGCACATGCTAAAGTGAAGACCACAGACCATTGGTCAACTTGTCTTATTGTTTCATTGGTCATACAAACATAACATATAAAAACCTTGTCATTTTCCATCGTAAATTTGAAAGTCACGGACTCCGTTAAATCGATTCGTATATATACATATACCATCTTTTAAGTGCTTGTTCTGTTTTGACTTGGATATAATTAACATTTAATTGCAAATCTATTCTATGATATACCTCACTATTATCTTTATTGGCGAGTTCGAATAACAAATAATGCATATGATCGCTTGTCCTGATAACATCTGCTATATGGACAACTTCTTCAATAGCACATTGACAAATTTTCATTTCCCTAAAGCAAGCCTCATTTCCCTACTGGCAGCTTCGATGATTTGACCTCTTCAGTCGATTCTTGCCCTCAATCTGGTTTCAACTAGACTAAACAAAGCGCTAAACACGTTTAATTACCGTGTATATAACACTATAGCCATGTGGTTGTTGTGACAATGTAAATCGTAATTAAAACAGGAATGAACTGTAGATTTAGTGGTGTTTATCCCCAATGGAATATAGTAGGGTCGTAATACATGAGGATTATCCCACTCGTCAGGTAACTGAAAATAGTCTTTTCTTCTCTTTGCAAAATCTACAAATAAAAACTACACTGAATAAATACAGTCTTGTACACTGAAAATTTTTTATTTGATTGATCTCTCTTGCACGCGTGCACACACACACACACACACACAAACACACACGCATTAACTTAAGCGTTGATTTCAAGTTCTTTATTTTTTATTGCAATTTGATGATGAGATCATTGTTGCGGTAAAAATACAACTTGCACTTAATTTCCTGACGATGCGGGGTCGTATCGTTGCGTACAATTTACCAATAAATAATACCCATAACTTATATATGTTCAAACCATCTTGATCATTTTGCACAGCATAACAGGTACATATGTTCTAAATGCAGACGAGCTTGCACACTGAACATAATTCTCTCTCTCTCTCTCTCTCTCTCTCTCTCTCTCTCTCTCTCTCTCGTTCACTAATAACAAAAGTACTTTTGATTTATGAGACAGAAAATATACGTTTACTTTGTACGTTTGTACCGTTAGGTTGTCGAGTAGCGTGTGTACTATAGAACTTGTTTTGGTAAGATCCCTTTACTTTTCGTACACGGTCAGCACCACCAAATGATAATTATTTATTTTACATATAATTTTTCATACACTGAAATTAATAATTATTTTTTCGTGTACGAAAAATTACATAAAATACGGTAACAGGCTACGTTTACCGGATGTCAGAAGAGCGACTGCCAAAGAAAATCTACGGCGGTGGTCAGAAGAAATGCTTCAAACATTTCATCTCGTCATCCTTGGCACACTTCAATGCTGACCTTGCATCTGGGGAAGATCTCTCACATGATGGCTCTGTCTGATGGATTATCATCCATACTGGAGATTCAGACTGTAAAAAATTGTGAAATTACAGAGTTTGTTTCATTCCTTAGGTAGATGTTACCTTGTAGAATTTAATCTAGAGGTATCTAAAGAGTGTTAGAATGTTAGAGCGAAAGTTCTTTGAGTATTAAGTATGAGGAAATACAAAAACAGCGCTTAACATCTTAATCATAAGCAAATATGGAATCATGGGCGCCCGCAGCATGGGTCAAGGGGGGTCACGTGACCCCCCCAAATCATACTGCAAATATATATATAAATTCCGACAAGTTTAATCATGCAAATGAAGCTGAAAATATGTCACAAGATTCTGTTCAAAACGCTTAATAAATATTAGCTTTAATTTCAGACTGCTTCTTATACTAACTC
>JAECUM010046133.1:0-51143 GCA_016617855.1 Megalonaias nervosa
CCCTCAAAAAATTAAAAACAAAAAATGCTGTATAAATGTTAAAAACAACGACGATCAGTGTTTTCGTTGGGCAATTTTGTCGGAGAGACATCCTCAGAGTGAACACAGCGACCGAGTTGAAAAGTATTTGCCGTACAAAGACGAACTAGATTTCAACGGAATAACCTTTCCAGTAGCAGAAAATCAGATACCAAAGTTTGAAAAACAAAACAAAATTTCAGTAAATGTTTTCGGACTAGATGAGCGAGAAAATGTTTATCCAAGGTATATTTCAGAGACCGCTACACAAAAGACAATAAATTTATAATTTTATAAAGGACATTATTGTTGGATAAAAAAAACTTTAACAGCTTAGTTGGCGGACAGTATAATAAAAATAGAAAAAAGAAATATTTCTGTTACAAATGCTTACAAGGGTTTTCAAAACCTGAAAAACTACTGGAACATCTTAATTACTGTATCAACGTTCAAAGAATAACTATGCCAAGCGAGAAAGAAAAAGTCTTAAAATTAAAAACTACGATCATAAGCTAAATATACCTTTCGTTACTTATGCAGATTTTGAGTGTCTACTCGTTCCAGTGGCAGGTGCAGAAAATGATCCTAATAAATCAAGTACAAGAAAAATACAACAACATGTTCCTTGCGGAGTAGCTTATAAAATAGTTTGTTGCGTCGACGATAAGTTTTCATGTCCGGTTAAGTTATATAGATGTAAAAATAGCGAATCTGAAAGTCCAGCAATTTGGCTGCTAAAAAATCTTATAGATGAAGTTAATATTATTTCTAACAGATTATTTAAAACAGCTCCAATGAGAATAACATCTGAGCAACAACTTGAATTTAACGAAGCAGTTAACTGTCATATTTGCGAGAAGTTATTGGTAGACTCAAACGGAGTTCGTGATAAAGTTCGTGATCACTGTCATTTAACTGGTCAGTATCGTGGAGTGGCTCATAATAATTGTAATTTAAATTTTCATGCACCAAAGTTTATACCTGTCATTTTGCATAACTTTCGCGGCTACGATAGTCATATCATTGTAGAAGCTTTTGGCAATGAGGAAATTAAATCTAAACTAAAACTAAATAATAAGATAAAATGCATACCAAATAATTTTGAAAAGTTTATGTCAGTTACTCTTGGTAAATTACGTTTTATTGACAGTCTGCAATTTATGGCAGCATCGTTAGATGAGCTTGTAAAAGGTTGCAGCACTTTTAATAATCTGCAAAGTTGCTTTGGTGAAAACTATATCAATCTGACCAAAAAAGGTATCTTTCCATATGAATATCTCGATGACTGGAGCAGATTTGATGAAACTTCTCTGCCTAGCAAAGACAAATTTTACTCGCAGCTCAAAAATGAAGATATTACAGACGACGAGTATAAATATGCACAAAATATTTGGAATAAATTCAACTGCAGAACATTTGGTGATTATCATGATTTATATTTGAAAACAAATGTTTTATTACTAGCAGATGTTTTTGAAAGTTTTCGTCAAATTAGTCATAAAAATTATGGACTAGATCCTTGTTGGTATTATTCTGCTCCCGGGCTGTCATGGGACGCTCTACTAAAAACAAGCAAAATAGAATTAGATCTCTTAACAGACGTCGATATGTTTAATTTTATTGAAAAAGTTATCAGAGGCGGAATTAGTATTATAACAAAAAAAAACATGCAATAGCTAATAATAAATATCTAAAAAATTATAATAAAAATCTCCCATCTAACTATATTATTTATCTGACACTAATAATTTGTACGATTATGCGATGTCAGAACCAATGCCTTGCGGTGCATTTCATTGGATATCTCCAGATCAATTTCTTAAAGAAACTGAAAAAGATTTACATGATATTTCATACTCTGTTGAAGTCGATCTAGATTATCCTAGTTCGCTACATGATCTTCATAACGACTATCCGTTTTGCGCAGAATCAATGATGATAGATTACAGTTTACTATCACCTGAACAACGAGCCATGACAACAGCAAAAAATTCGATTGTTAATAAGTTAGTTCCAAATTTGTTAAATAAAAGAAATTACGTTATGTATTACAAAAATTTAAAACAAGCAGTAGATGCTGGACTAATTCTGAGTTAAGTCCATCGCGTGCTAAAGTTTAATCTGTCGAGGTGGATGGCAGATTATATTGACTTAAATACAAAACGTCGTGCTACAGCTAAGACTGAATTTGAGAAAAGCTTTTTCAAGCTAATGAACAACTCGTTATTTGGTAAGACAATGGAAAACATTAGAAAACGAGTAAATATTGAAATTGTTAATGATATAAATCGTAGAAATAAATTAGTTAACGACGACGGTTTTTTCAGTATGAAAATATTTAATGAAATCTTGTTGCAATACAACGACGAAAGACAAATTTAAAGTTAAATAAACCGAGTTATGTTGGTGCAGCTGTACTTGATATATCAAAGTGGCTGATGTACGACTTTCACTATAATTTTACCAAAAAGTAGTGGCCAGATTCGGAGTTGCTGTTTACTGATACAGATTCGCTAGTTTATTATATAAAATGTGAGGATGTTTATCAGGATATTTACAATAATAAAAATCTATTTGATATATCAGATTATCCGACTAGTAGTGGATTTAATGATAACACGAATAAAAAAGTTATTGGTAAATTTAAGGACGAATTTATATTTGTGCCAGTGAGAGAGTTTGTTGGACTTCGAAGTAAAATGTACGCTGTGATATTAGATGATAATAAACTGACAAAAAAAGCAAAAGGAATTCCACGTGATTATGTAAAGAAATGTATGCATTTTGACGATTTTAAAGCAGCGCTAAACAATAATGTCAGTTTTATTAAGACAAATGTCATTAGATCAAATCATCACAAACTTGAAACTGATACGATTATCAAACGTGGACTTAGCAATTTTGATGATAAAAGATATTGCGAGGACGGAATTAATACGTTAGCTATTGGACACTATGCAATTTTATCTAAACTTTAGAAATAATAGTAGATGACTAATAGGCAGATCCTCGATCAGAGCCTCAAGGGGTGTGGTGGAGGTGTTGTGGTGGAGGGGTGGTGGTGGAGTTGAGGCTCTGGTCGAGGATCTGCCTATTAGTCTACTACTAGTATGTTTTCCCTAAGATCTGGATTATTAGTTGCAGCTTTGACAAACATCATTGCTGGGCAAGCGGTTCTCGTGTAATCATCGCTATATCTGGCAAGTCCGATAATTGTTGTAGCCACGTCAACATTGTCTAAAACTGAGTCGATTTCCATTCCATCTATGGAGTAAAACAACTATTAAACAACGCCATAATTCCGTTGTTAACAAATCCCACTTGTTCATAGACGGGCTAATCAGCATCGTCGGCCTTAATGCCCTCAACTTCTATCTCGAATGGAAGGAAAAACCTAGATGTGTCTTGCACTTACAATTCTATTTTCAATTGATTTGGATCCCTGGCTGGATATGAGAAATACTGAAAATCTCTCTTGCTTCGATCCACTAGCACAGGCCTCCCCTGTCAAATGCTGGATCAAATATCTCTTTGAAATGAGTCATTGCAAAACCTTTTAGTTTCCACTTAAACATTATTGATTTTCTTTCATACCACTGTGTGATGGCTTTACCTCTCACGTCTAAATCCACTCCCCATTGCCAGATTTGCAATCCCTCAATCTGGTGCTAATAATGTTATTAACTGCAGGCGGCATTGATTCTGTTGATAGTAATGTAACAGGAACTTTTGTTGATGGTGCTCGTGTTACTAATCGCCGTATTCAATCTCGACGCGACTGAGTTTCCTGCGAACTCATTTGTTTCAATCGATCCACAGCAGCAATTTTAATACTATCAACAACTCGCATTGCTACTTCTTTAGCGATGGATGAAGTGCGTGATTATAAGGCTGTGAGTGCCTTTGGTGCTCTCGCAAATAATCCACGAAGAGCATCACCGATGTTTTCTCGCGTTAACTATACGAACGGGTTCACACGTCCACGCACGACTGTTATTGTTATTATTAATTGTCAGGTCGATCTCTAATGTACTTTTGTATCGCCCATGTTTAACCTCGCAGATCAACAACGTGCCCGTATTGATCCACAAGGGAAAAACGAATGTGTGTCAGCCGATTATTATGACATTACGATACACAGATGCTGCGGACATAATCGATATCAAATTATCTGGCTCCACGGTTGGTGAAAACCCAAACAGAATATAACCCTAAACAACTACGTCTGTCGTTTCAGACCTGCTTTCATAACTACCACTGATGGCGTCACAAATTAAATCGACCTGCGTGATTCAGGCGATTCTCACAATGTTAGGTGCGCTATGACATCACATACGTACAAATCGTTCATAATCTGGAATGTTGCCAGGCAAACCTTAAACTGATCTTATTGACGACCGTGCAATGTCAACCGCATACGTTTCAGATTCTGTTGCAATGACAGAACTGCGTGTGGGCTTATGGGCACGTATAGAAATTTTAGAGTCTTTGATCGATTATATGTCGTACGGGCTCGAGGGAATTTTAATAGTATGCCAGTGCGATCTCAAGTGTGTGTGATTCCGCAGCGATCACCGGTACAGAAAAAATCACAGAATAATGGTTTTGTGGATTAAATGGTGACATCGAGGTTACTCTCTGGGCTATATTTACAACAACCTGTTGCACTGATGCATAGATTCCACGTAGTACATGAACCGTCTCAGTTGTTTCAGAACTTGTCATCGGTGAATATCTTCAACAAGTTCATGTATAAACGCATTATGTGTGTATCTGTCCATGTCGAGAAAAAAACAGCACCGCAGAAACAACTCGAGTTCAAAAACATAATGGACGAGCAGCGATTACTAGAACCTGTGCTCGATGTGGAACAAAGAAGTTCCCGTTTCGCCAGGGAAGCCGCAAACAGTTTATAAAAAAAAAAGCAGTCGGCGGCGGTGATATCGCGGCTGCATTAACAAAGTTACCAGGGACACCATGGAGTAAATATCCTGGTAAAAAGCATTTTCCTGAATATAGTTCTTGTGGACCCGGTACACGGCTAGACATACGACTCGATTCTAATAAACAAGCAAGACCTGGTGAAGCACCTATCAACTTGCTTATAAAGCATCCTATGATATCCATGGACGTCAATGCACCGACGTGGAATGATCCATGATTTGAATGCCATTAATCCAACATTGGGGGAACGAATCGCACGATGGGTCGTCAAAGAAAGTATGAAAGCCAAGATTGTATTTGGTGGACAGTAAAATTACACCGATATAAACAAAGAAACAGACAATGGACACAAAAAGCCGGACATTATCCAAAATATATTAAAGTCCGCGTGGGTACTGGATAGGTGAAGCTGCCGTGGAACAATTAGCCAGTGCAGTCAAGGTCACTCACGGAATTGTTCAAGCAAGGTTGACTAAACAAGCACTAAGGCAAATTTATTTACCAGTACCAAAAAAGATTTCTTTGGCTGGTTTGATGTCCAAACACCAAAAGTAGGTACATCGAAGAGATTTGTTATTTCTTCCACACGTGTCCGTGATCGACATGCTTGATTACGTACCTAAACATACGCACCCTATATTGTCGATGTGGCTAGCAGATGTTAAGAAGCAGAGCCTTTAACGCCAAACGATTCTGCAAGTGTCGCTGATGCACTCATGCACTTTTATGCACAAGGACCACTCACATGGCCAAGATTGTTGCAAGTGAATCCTGGCAAAGAATTTCTCGGATCTATGGCTGTAATGCTGAGCAAACACCATATGCAATTACGTGTCGGACATGTCAGTAAGCATCGTGACCAAGCTATTGTGACAAAATGAACGATTTAATCGCACTCTTGCTGAATTCGGTCATCAGTACGCACTGGATATGTTGATGAGACCAGAACGGTCTTAGGATTGGGTAGCGCGACTTCCATTGGTCATAGAAGTGTTGAACAATGAACTCACATGCACGACTGGATTAAAACCAGCGAATGCGATTAATAAAAACCGTTACTGTTAATCAAAATATGATTTCATAGCCAACACCGTTACAGCCACTCGGAGAAACGTTTGTTCGGTATTTGTATGCACCTGCAGAGTTAGAAGGCGGCAACAACCCCGTGCCACTGATCCGGTATGGTATGGTATGTGGATATACTTACAATTTCGGAACGGATTGATACTCTAAGACAACCAACACGTTACCGATTGGGGCCATTGTTACTGAGTGGACTTCGTTCACCGTGGAGAGCAATTGTGCGAGAGGAATAGCAAGTCGTTCCAGCAGATATCGAACTGCCACCAGGATTTGTATTGACACGTTAACCAGTATAAATTGCAGGATGGTTCACAACAGCATCATGAGTAAGTGTTGAAAAAGTGTTGATTTCATTGGGGAGTATCCATCACATGGTATCGAACGCAGACAAACTTACTTTGGTGCATCGGATTAATGGTCTTTTAATGATTTTGGGTCCAACCACAATCGAGTACATATCGGGTCGCAGTCCCACTTACTCTTCGATTAGTTTGCCCGAGCATTCGTTTTTGGACTTGCCAACAACTTTTTCATTGGCGTTGTTAAACAACGAATGTTCTTTCGGATAATCTCTGGCATCAAATTCATTGACCAAATTTGGTTGTGCCATGTTCGCGTGCGCATCATCGGTGGTGATATGCACCAATAGCGAGATAGTGTCGGTGTATAGCATCTCGACCCGATCCTGATAAATCGTTTGATCTTGTCATAGTAAAATTCGTACATGAGCAGCTTCGACAAGTCCAACACAGACGAACCAACATAGATTTGTTTGTCAGTTTGAGTTTTGCTCTTTTTACTGTGAACGGCAATAAGCCCACCATCAAAGATTGTTTCTGGATTCAAAAGCATTCCCGCAATCAGACTTCGAAATTTGTCATGCTGACTATCACGGACAAGATCGACTCGAATTCGTTTATGCAGATTTTCCTGGTTTTCCCAAACACGACATTGTTCATGAGTTTGAAAACGAAGTTCTCAAAGTCATTGGTGGCCTTTGTGCGTAGGTCCGTATTCAACTGAGTTTAGGGGTCCATCCAAGCTTGCTGGCGAAATCCAAGCACTCGTGGATTTTGATTACAGGCATGCCCAATCGCAACTGCAACTGCAGTATTCGGGCGTTCAGTACATAATTGTGTTTGGTTCTAATACTTGGTACCAGTTTAATGCATTCAATGTATTTGCGTCTGGACTCATCGACGACAGCGCACTGATAAGGGGACAATCACGTACCGGGCACCGACACCGCTTCTGGGGCCAGCGGATAATCGTTGAGTGTCTCGTATAAATGCTCTGAATATTCCAGATCAACTTCAAAGAAGTATCCGTGGTAACCGTTGATATTGTGATCATGTATATGTTTTTGTAGATCAATGTGAACAGGATCGATCCACCGAAATCCACCAACCGGAAGTGGTTGCATCATGACGCAGCCATAAAGGTTATTCTAGATACATAATGTAACTATTGGAGTCTGCTGGGTCATATCCCTTCACGTTTGGGTTGCTGTGATTTGACATTGATATTCGGTCACGAAGTGATTGCTATTTAAACATATGCTGGTCAATGTCAGTGACCAATTCCAGCTCGACATTGCTTTCGGACAACAATGCATCCAAGCCCATATCTGGTGACGAGAAGTAATGTGCGTAATCGATCTTGTACACGTGCATGGAATTATCACGAAATTTTTCAAGCACATCAGAAAGCAACAACACATCAGTGTGTAGATACAGGTCGTGGTAGTCACCGAGATATTTGCACTTGAATGCTAACCAAACTTTCTTTGCATGTTCGTAATTTTCTTCTGAGAAACAACGTAACAACGATGGATAAACGCTTCGATGGGTTGAAAAGGAATTTCGGCAAAGTTCCAGTCGTTCATGAACTCGTTTGGATGCTCGCCTTTCCTCGTTAGCAGGTCTGTATTGGTTGGACTGTATCGATGAGTGTTTTTGAAATTATCCGCCGTCAGATTGTTCGCTAACTTGTCCAAGGACGAACTCATAAACTGTATCGAATCGATAAACTTCAACTGACCCAGCCGGAACGTTATGTATTTTTCCATGTTGTTTGGGGATTATGCTTATCGGTGACTTTGATGCCCTGGCTACTGCTTGCATTATTAAGTGGCCATCATACCTACGCAGAGTATGAAACACCACAGGGGTTTTTGTTTTATTGGGGTAAATTCTCAACTGCAAATTACATGCGTTGTATGCAGCACCTCTGTACGCACCAGTGATATGACAGTGATCACGAACTTTGAAACCAGATCTTCATCGCTGAACAGGCTTAGCTTTTTATCGGTGGAAGAATTTTATCCTTCGTTGACAGATTTTTCACAAATCCAGCAGTTAGTGGCTGCCGAGAACTCACGAATGCGATCTCCAGTCATAATTATGTCTGTTGGTGAATCGAATCGAGCTGATGCCGAATGCCGAGCTGATGCCGAATCCATTTCGATCGATTTGAGAAATACTTCAAATGGGTTTGTTGCACTGGTGCTCTGGGCACAATAAAGGACTGGCGGCTTTGTTTTGCCATCGCATCGAACTACTATGTAACAAACCTCGCATGGAATTTGTTCAGCGACTTACACAGTTCGATCAATATCAGGCGTATTTATGTCTTTTTTAGTAGATCTTTCCACCGAAACATTCAGGCATTC
This sequence comes from Megalonaias nervosa, assembly GCA_016617855.1. Lineage (NCBI taxonomy): Eukaryota > Metazoa > Mollusca > Bivalvia > Unionida > Unionidae > Megalonaias > Megalonaias nervosa. The sequence continues at coordinate 8,717 of JAECUM010046133.1, forward strand.
AAAATCCGTGTAGATGATATACTGGAATTCACCTTTCGTTTTGCTGCAGCAAATTTGACAGTGTGTTTACCAGGCCCTAGTGTGATTGTGCACTGTCACTGACACAACCGCAGTAAAAATCATGACTGGTGAGCAGTTCTTGAGTCTTAAATACATGCATGCAACGTTGCACTGATATTTCCTGTTTATAATACTTACTGTGTCGGTTAAGTAACAGAGCAAGATTCTTTATCCACACGTAGTGCGATATCGATAAACTCAACAGGATGCCATCTGATCAATGAATCATGTGACAAGACCTCTTCGTTTATAAAACACATGGTATTCATTTAAATGCTAAAAATTGTTTTAACAGTGATATCATTGTCAAGATAGGAATAAGTTGTTGAGAAAAATTCAACATGTCATTAAGAAAAAGACAACAACTCAATTTAGACGAACAAATGGAAGAAACTCAACGAAAATGTGATATCAGAAAGACTGAAATAAACAGCATAGTAAAAGACAAGGAAAATATTCTGCACAAAAGGAACAAAGGAATGGATGGAGAAGGAAAAACTGTTAGAGCCTAAGGATGCTTGTACCCTGATTTTAAAGACAAGGTTTTCAAATTGTTTGTTAAGAATATTCCACTTACACGTAAAATGATTCAAGACAAGGCAACAATATTAGAACAACTATAAAAACATATTGGTGTTGATTCATAACATTCTTTTTTAAATGATTTTAGCAATATTTTGTATCACATTAATTCCACAACATGCATGTGAGCTTTAAATGAAAATATTAAATTTTCAGAATTTATTGTGACTATATTACTTCATAAGTAATTACAACTAACACATTTGATCCCCTCTAGAAAGGCAACCACTCTTACAAGACCGTTTTTCCATCTGCAAAAGATGTGGCCTTATAAGAGGAGGACCAGTGTATATGACTACCAAAAGTGGTAATAAAGCTCTGTCTTGCCTGCAAAGAGTAACATTTAATACAAAATTTTGACACAGAATCATAACATTAATTACGATTTTATTGTCGGGGCCATAGATGGCTGTGTCACCTAAAGCGCTCGCCTCTGCTGATCATTGTCATCTCACCTCTGTCCGCGTTGGTTCGAGCCTTTGGCTAGGCCACTGTGGGTATTTGAGAAAGCATGTCAACAGCTTTCCCTGGGGTTTTCCAGGTTCTTCATCCACCAGTTATACTGGCCACTATGGATAGCCTATCATGTACGGAAAAATGGCATTAAACCCTCAACAACTACATCGTTATGAATGTTGTAAATGTAATAACTATGTCTCATCGTCTGCTAAATGGCAACTCGACAAAAATATCCATGATCTTGTGAGCAGGGTCTATTCTAAGAAGCACAATTGCAGAATTCACAATAATTTAAAAACAATAATGCCGAACACATAACTGAATGTGCAAACGACAAGCATCAAATCTGCAACCCTACAATTATGTCTTGGTTAAATCCTTCTCGGTTAAATTATCCCTTTTTTCTCTATGGGGGTTGGAGGAGGATTCAAACCCCACCCCACCCCATCCTTCCCCTTCATTTCAGTCCTAGAATAGATCTTGTTTCGAGTAAAAGTTGCATACACTGTATCTGGAACTTTATTACGCCAAGATAGCACTGCACATGTACAAGTTACAAATATTATACTGGAACTTTATTACACAAAGGGACCACTGTACATGTACCAGATTATAACATAAATATTATTATACTGGGACTTCATTACACCATGGGACACGATCAACATATTATACTGGGACCTTATTACACCAAGGGAGCAAAACAGTACATGTTCAAGATACAAATATTATACTGGGACTTCATTACACCAAGGGACCAATGTACAGGTACCAGATACAAATATCATTATACTGGAAGCCTTCTTCTAATGAAAATGTTCTTATTCAGGTAGATACGTAGAGTGCGGATTTGTTAATGATCCTCTCCATTGTATTAAGTTGTCATCAGACCTAGGTTCGGGAAAAGTGAGTAGCTACTGACCTAGCTGCAGATAAGGTAGTAGTTATTCCACTTGTAACTGACAAACCTTGTATGGATCAAAAAGGTGATCCTATTGAAATTGAAATTCCTGGTTTATATCGAGTTTGAGCAGTTACTAGAGTTATGGCAAAGAATGCTCTTGAGAATGATGTTGATGGGAAATTACTTCTTTAGCTAACACATTTATTAATCAGTCTTTTAATGAGGTCAATTGTTTCCCAGTTTGGATCAATCAAGAGATATTGATAACAGTGATACTCTTTTAGCTACTCATTGTCTTTATTCTAATCAGTATGATATAAGACAACACCACTAGTTGTTTCACAGGAACAAGAGCTTGATATCCCCTGCTTGTTTAAAAGTGCTACTAACGAAACTGAAGTTACACAAATACCAGTTCGTTATTTTGTGAAAATAGTGTAATCCTCATGAGGAAATGGAGGTTACTTGAAGTACCCGCTGGTGATGAGTGGTCAGTAAGCTATCAAATTGTCGTTTATAAGTCATATCGACAGGACATTCTTAGTCTAGCCCATGAAACTATGTTGTTTGGTCATTTGGGACTCAATAAGACTTATCACAAGATCTGGAATCATTTTCATTGGCAGAAAATTAAAGGTGATGTTTCTAAATACTGTATATCTTGTCAAACTTGTCAAATGGTAGGAAAACCTATCAGAAGATACCTAAGGTGCGTCTGTAACCTGCATTTGACGAATCATTTGAAAGAATAATGGTAGACGGTGTCGGTCCTTTGCCTAAGACCAGGTCAGGCAAACATACTTGTTAACCATAATGTGTGCATTCAAAAGATTTCCAAGAAGCAATTCCTTTGAGGAATTCATAATAAAAGCTTTGATAAAGTTTTTTTCATTTGTTGGCCTTCCCAAATCTATCCAGTCTGATCAAGAGTCAAATTTTGTGTTTGGAATTTTCCAACAAGTTATGCATGAATTAGGCATCCAACAGTTTAAATCTTTTGCCTATCTCCCTGAAAGTCAAGGGGCATTGGAAAGATTGTATCAAACTTTGTAGATTATAATTCTGTCATATTACTATGATTCAGAAAAAGAGTTGGATAAGGGTCTTAATTGCTGTTGTTTGCTGTTACGGAATCGGCTAAAGAATCGTAGGTTTTAAACCATTGGAACTAGTTTTTTTACATACTGTCCGTGAACCATTGAAGTTGTTAAAAAGACACTTCTTTCAACTGAAGATTCCAAGATTAATTTTCTTGACTGTGTCTTTGCTTTCAAACATAAGTTGTCAAAGGCTTGTGATGTAGCAAGAACTAATCTTCACACTACTCATTAAAAAATGAAATTTAGGTATCATCTGTATATATGTATATCTATTTACTTTTCAAACTTTATGTGTTTTGAATGTTATCAAGCTAAAATCCAATGCAGATAAAGGTAATCCCAACATGAACAATAAAAACCCAGTTAAAGCATCTGTTGTCATATAATCATAACTTTGTCGCTAATTCATCTGGTATGACAACATCTGATCTTGACTTAGTAAAATGATCCCCCATTTATAATTATCACAACGACTTTCTTGACTTGCTTTTCATCCATTTTTTCCAACATTTAGTCATTTAAAGTCTTTGCTTTTGTATCCTTGCATGTCTCATTTGTTATACAAATGTTCAACACTTATGTGCATTCTTCCTCTTCCGAGCTACTCGAGTTTATCTTCTGTAAATTCTGGATTTTTTTTCAAGTCACTTTTAATCATTCGTGGTATGCATTTTTCAGATTTAGATAATATCTTTTTACAATGAAGATGACTCTGATGCAGCTTTAATGGAAGAATTCAAAGAATTTATTAAACCTGCTCTAAACATACACACTGTCAATTAATTAAACCTCATTTAAAATAAATGAACATTTTATGACCGTAAATTATTTGAACCAAAGAATACAAATTTCTGAAAAGTGTAAACTAAATTTCTAAACTAAATAACATGTCAAAACATGACTCTATAGTGGCGCAGAAAGGAAGTAACTTTTTCAAGTCTTTATGATGGAAAATAAAGAAATAAGTGGAAATCACGAAATGGTAAACCTACATACAGACCTTTACTGTTTGAACTTACTGTTTAATAAAGGTAGCCAAAGAACACCTTCCAAAAACTTCGACACCTATAAACCACTTCATTATCAGGGAAAAGACGCATAGACTGTAATAGATGACTACGACAAAATGATACGCAGACAGCGTTGATTATTTTTGCTGTGGAAGAAGAATGAGAATTAAGAGGTTATGTAATGCTGTTGAACTGTACATAGACTAAACTACATCTGTTTTGTTCCGATTCGGCGAAAAGAACCGAGTTTGATACTGCGTAGGAATATGTCTGGGCCGTCAAGCCGGGACGTATATTCCTAGGTCGTATCAAAAATCTTCTTTCGCCTGACTCGAAAAAAAACCACTTATGTGGTTTGCTTTTATTACATATCACCTTTTTATTCACACATCATTTACAAATTTTAATGTATCCTTTAAGAATTAAGGCATTTACAGGTTTATGAAATATAATGTAAAATCAACCCACTGAAAAAACATGAGACGTAGGCACATGCGTAACCCGGGCTAGGCCCCAATAGATATTGTGTAGCGATGTATTCTTTAGCCTTCGATTTAAAAAAAAAATTACCAGATATATGAATGGATTTAAACTGCAATCGCAGGCAAGTGGATTGTTATTTCTTAAATGGAACATGGTTTTGGGCCTGCACGTGAATCTTTTCTTACATCCTACTTACTGAGTACACACTACACTTCCCAGAAAAGTTCAGGGCAAATCTAATATTACTGGCAGAATTTAAACATATTAATTTTACAAAAAGCTCATTAATTTACACCAAGTTTTCAAGTTTTCATTGCAAGAAATTCTTGATGCGCTTAACATTAAGGTGATTATTTACTAATTTTAGTTTCTTTTTCTTCAAACACAAAACGCCGATTAAATCCCTTTCTAATATACGGGTTATTCTAGATTTGTAATAATAATTTGGATATTTTTAAAAAGAAAATTCAAAACAATATTGTTCTGTTTTATACTCGAAAAGTCGCAAGAATTTATACAATTTAAACAGATTAAAAATTTTGCGTGTGACCCAGTGATTAAAGAGTTTCAACAAATATGAGTTAGTGGAGCTGCTGCTCTCTATGATATGTTTATAAATAAATAAATTTTATCTTTAGATTTACTAAACGAATTTGAATCCTCAGTAATAAGAATGAACAAATAAGAAATTCTTCCACTTATAACTGCTACAAGGACAAAAACAAACTCAATTCAGGGTACCATATTTTGAAAGTCTGAAGTTGAAATGGTTTTCTGTCTAGGGTAGGTAGTTTATATGATTTACATTTGGGAATGTCTCTTCTCTGAGTTTTCAGTGTTGCATCTGGGAACGAGATCAACAAGTGAACGGTTGAGAAGTTTCTATTCTTTGATTTCTTGAATATGTGTGTTTAAGGTCTTTGTGCCCAGATTTCAACACTTTACAGCTGGTAGCAGGCTCATTTGAAGATAAAATGATGCAGCCATTGTTATCGTCACTTAAATAACTGTCTATGGCTCTTTGGTGACTGTTAAGAGTATCTAGTTCATAGTACGAACCATTAATGTGACCAGCTAGGCACTAATACAAGTGTCTAATTAAACAGGGGTTATGTTGAAAATTTCCATTTTCTCCGAACAAAGGAACATTTCAAACCATGTGTTGAATGTGGACTTTACTCCGTGAGTCCTTCTTGTTGTGTCTGGAATTTCCAAATATTTTCAATATACCTGGTATCTCCCTCTCTGTCTTGTTTGGTGTCACTTTGCACACCAGCTTCATCTGAGGACTTACTGTCAAATATTCTGTCCAAAATATTGTTTTCAACCTCTACTACAAATTTACCACGGTAGGTACTGTGAAATGCCCATAAACTCATCGTCGTTACTTACGGTACTGCCCCATTAGACCTCAGCGGCGAAATGGACCATTTCCACCAGATACATTGTACAATTTCCCCTGATAAAAACTTCGTTTGTGCAGATATTTTTTTAATTAAACACAATAGTTTAAAAGTTGTAACAATGAATGATTACCGATATTTTCTCGGTTGACTATTATTGAATTTTCAAGTAGTAAAAGTAGTTCCAGACTGGATGTACGATACAGATCTTTTAGGTGAAAATGCGAAACACAGATTGATCATCTGTATTGAACGCCAGATCAGCCATGTACGATTAAATCGGTATTTAATAAAAATCGAAATAGAACATATGTTGGACAAGACTTTTAAATATATGACAAGCAGATAGAGGGCATAACGAAAGACATAAGCAAAGAAAAGGATACAACTAAAAAGGTTAGATTGCAAGAATTGGAATTGTTTTTAACAATGCTGGAAAAGCACGAACAGTTGGACATTTGATAGATTTGGATAGAAATTATAGAGACACGATTCTAATATAAATTCAAAAGTTTAATAGAATTTACCATCATGTGAATGGTTAAAATCACTAATCAAAGAGAAATGTGTGATAGTTACAGCCATTATTATATCTGCAGGTGTGATGGAGGCAACTTACGCTCTGTCTATTGTAAATTGGTAACAGGTGTTACAGGATGGAAAGCAATTGTTCGTAGCAAACGTTGTTGCGGAACTGGAAGCACAGAGTCATTCATGGACAATAAACAACAAGGTACGACAAATATGCCAACTATTTGTTCCAGCTGTCCATACAAAAAGGATCAACATTACCTGGTATAATTAGCAGTGTTATAAGCTGGCATTAAAATTAGGTGGACGAATTCCTTGTAATGTCAGTTTGCTTATTTTAGTATTCGCTCGTTTGTTGCTTTGAGTTTTAATCCTAGGTATAAACACAGCCATAAAAATGACAAAAAGTAATATCATGCTTACAGAGTAAATTAAGGCTGCTTCTAAAACCATTGCCACGAGTATGAACGGTTGTTTATTTGTTTCATGATCCTTTTCTTCTATATAATATACAGTAGTGATTACAAAATTGTCGCCATTTTTGTCCTTCTTGTCTGCATAGTTCTTTCCCAAGTTGTTTTCTTTATTTCGCTTTCTATCTTTTGGAGAATTGTTAGATCGCTTAGCAGCTGTTGGTATTTTTCCCTATTTATAGCAGTGTTCTTTCTTTGTTAATGGTATCTGATGACATTTTCAAGATGTCTTTGTAAGCGCCAATTGTATCCGTTCTCCTCAACATGTCAGGCGGTGAAACAACCATGCCTGAGCCACCACCACCATCATTGTTTAGTCTAATTTTTAATCTGAAATATATTGCAGAAATTTTATCGTGATTTTTTCACCTGAGTAATGGTTTATCAAACATTTCTGTAACTGTCTAAAACAGTGGAAATAGTGCCATAGATGTTATATTTTGAACTTGAGCACCTAAAATAAATATCGTCTATGACATGATACATACATTCTTTTGTCAGACAAGTGCCACCTTGCAGAAACAAATAAACTCATTCTATTTTTTCATCACTTCTTACCGTTAAGTTAACTTCATAAGCCAGCAATTTTCTTCAGTGCTCAACAGTATCTATTCCATAGTCGTAATGACCTGTTTAAACATTTAACACGTCAGCTAGTGCAGGATCTCAAAAATCCTAATGTACAGTTTTATGTTCTTCCGGATCATCATCAATCAAATATTTGGGTTTTTGATTGATGTATCGCCATTTATAATCTGGTGGAGTGTAAAGGTTATCAAAGATTATGTTAAATTGTTTCATATCTATGTTGTTGTTGGCCAGATTAAAAATGTATTCATCACTTAACGTTATTGTACATTCAAACGAGAGTTTGAGTTTCCGAAAGTAAACTTGAAACCTGTTTATCAATTATTCTTACTCCGGACATTTTTTACATGCCAACAAAATATTCCACATCTATCCGTTGTCATCCATTCTGCCCAGTTTAAGTCATTCTGACAAACTTTTATACCACACTCTTCTATGTATTTTTTCATTGAATAGTCAAATTCAAATTTCAAAGTGTTTTTATTCAAAATGTTTAATGGCTTGTGTGTAATATATTTTTATATGCAGCATGTATCTATATTATACTTTTATCTCTTTAAATATTTGTTCAATATCGCGGTTATCTGTAACGTTAAACTGCGTTGCTGGACAAGGTTAGGTGCATTGCTTGTTAAATATTAAATCCATAGCTGTCACAACTTTTCATATTTCAGTTAAATCATGAACAATTATATTGTTACGACTATGTAACTATGTAACAGAAACTATGTAACAGAAAGAAACTATGTAACAGAAAGAAGCAAAACCAAAATGTTTAGTAAAATCAATTTAAAAAATTATTTTCCTAGAGAGAGAGAGAGAGCGGGTCGGGATGTTTCAACGCAACATGGCTATGCTATATAGATATCAGAATTATCACACAAGAAAATTTAAGAGCGATTGTAAAATTTAAATTACTTTCGGGCTCTTGAATTTGGTTTGCAGAAGAAGAAATTGGAAACAAAAATTACATACATGGCAAACAACAGCAGCAATAAAACAAACAAGCAAATTCAACGAATTAATTTCAACAGCCTATGGCACTGAGAAAACATCATTTTCTCAGAACTTTGGTAACCTAGATGAGGTGACCCTAACTGTGATACATGACACGTTTGATAGCATTCATACAAAAAGAGGTACCAAGTTTCACCCTATATTTTATGTGACTTCAGAGATGAGGAGAAGAAAAGATAGGAAAATGCTGACCTTGACTTTGATATGTATGACCCCTAATATCAGATATGTTTAACTACCTACATGACTAGGGCCTGATGTCGATTTGCAATGAACACCGTATGATGTAAATATAACCGGTTGAAACCTGGTGGCAAACCTGATGAGACTCGCGGGCTGAAGGTTTCACATGCCTGCCTAATATGGGATCCGAACACACCATGTAGTCATGACACATAAATGCACCAGATGTTATGAACATATTCCAAAGTACACAAAGTTGCAGTGTGACCATGTATGATGGACAGCAGATCAAAAGAACAAAAGAACGACTGACGGATGGACGGAAATTATACTTCATCCAGAGCTGAGAAAGAAAAGGCTGGGGACAAAATCGCTGCTTAGTTACTCGTAATATGGCGATTTAGTATGAAGTTAGGGAAAAAATACGACTAACAACAGTTCTATACATAATTAACAGACATGTTTTAGTTGTATTAAAAAACGGCAGGTGCCAGTTATCTGAACACCATCATACAACAAAATTCAGAATAGTTGACCCTCGTTAGCATACAATGAATAGCGTTTGCAAATCTGAACACCATCATACAACAAAATTCAGAATAGTTGACCCTCGTTAGCATACAACGAATGGCGTTTGCAATTTACAAATTACGATTATGGTACATGTAACGTGCACCAAATTAATTTTGCTGTTGCAATTTCATAAAACGTTTATGTTCATCTACATGGATGACGATGTATTTCTGATATAGAATCTACGGGAGCCACATGCACAGCTGGAGATGTATTTCTGCCGCGTACATTATACAAATGCCACATACACAGCTGACGCTTTATTATTCTTCGTATAGAATATACCGAAGTTACGAATGTTTGGAATTTTGGGCCAGAAACTGAATACTTTACATAGTATCTTACTTGCCTAAGATCACTTAGCCATGTAAACTCTCCCTGGCAATATTCATTATGTGTTAGCTCTGCTTGTATTTATCACAATCTCTTAGCAACAGTAGCCACGCCACATAAAAATAACCTCTTCTGTGCTAAATGCGGTAGTAGTAAATGCAGTGTGATTATTAAGCAAATTCATCCACGATTGGTCGGAGAAGCCAAACGATCAAGTATCTGATTATGAATTTCCAAAATGTGTCATAAACTATTAATACATTATTCTTGAGAAAATGGTGTTGTCTGATCGTTATTCTAACGTTTTCACTGCATCGCAACCCAAGGTGATATCAGATGAAGAATAGACCATTTCAGACAATAACGTTTATTTGTCGTGAACCACTAATATCAGCTAAGTCTGATCTTTTGTAACAGCGACACTTCAAACCATAATATCCGTTGAGAACAATATTACAGGTTTGAGCATATAATAGCTGTGGAAAATAATGAAACAAAAGCAGATAAATATTTTTTATCAAAATACCCATATTATAACTTGTTCCCTCTTAATCTTTCAAGTGTTATTTACTCTAACTACGAAATCTCCTTGAAAAGTCAGTAAGTAACAGCTTTCAGTTAAAATAACCTCCGTAATTTAGAAGAATACATGCCCTAACAACATGACGATGACAAATAGTAATAACAAACAAAATGTTCGACAGTTTTGGATGAAATCTCCCTGGAAGAGTAAGATAAAATTTTCTATGTGTTTCTGCTGTTTAATACAACCCAAGCACAACCAACATGGCAGAAGAAACATTCTGGTAAACCGTCCGTTTCTGAGATCAAAGAAACTTTACAAAGTATGCAAAAATGGCATGATCCAGAAACCAGTTCTGTATCTTAGTGTATAACAAACAATGTATATATTGATTTAAACGCACCTTTATTTCTACTTTCAAAGCAGATAAAAACGTACCCTCTGAAGTGTTTACAAAAAGATATTTCGATAAATACAGTGTTCAAACCTCTCTATTCATATACAAAATAGTATTCGGTTTCAATATCACATTTAAAAATCATACAAATTCTTTGTTGGTAGGGATTTGTGGTCGTATTTACACTTATCACATAGTCGGTACACTTTTCCTATAGTATGTGCTGTTTCATACTTTTTATATGACCAAATGTTAAAATATCACTTTATATGATTCTGACTGGTCCATATAGTTCGGGAAATTCTTGCGCAGTATTCTCTTTTACTGATTGGCTGAGACAGTGGGAAATTTGTCTTTACACCGCTTTCTGGAACTTTTTTTTTCACTGTTTCCACGAACATTTTGGCGGCCCTTTTTGAATTTGATTTCCGAAAGGGAAATAGGGAAAAATGGTCACGTCTGTCATAATGTGGCCAATTTACCCCCCCCCCCAAAAAAAACAACAGGGGCTTGTTTCGTCATGTATAGCATATCATGCTATGAAAAATGAAACTAAAAACCCCGAGAAAAAGACAAAAACAAAAACAAGAAGTAAAAATAAGGGCATTGTTCATGTAATTTCGGGTGAGATGTTGGGATGGGCTTTATACATGTAATATGGAATCCACCTTATATACAAGGATGGTTTTAATGTTAACATATAGAAGTAAATAAACTCACCTCTGTTCACCGACGAATGTGGACATAAACCGATCTCCCAACTGTCAGAACTTTATCCAACCACAACATCTATGTGATGGAATTCCGACTTAAAATAAAATTTATTTCAGCCATCTGTAGTCTACTGCTCCAAATCAAATAATGCAAATATCCGGTCACAAATATGGGAATTTCTGCCTCCGGTAATCATCCTTTCACATGAATATCGCAACAATGGAATGTTTTGTTGTGAAACTGACATTTTAGTGTAAACGTATCAAACAATGTGACATCAAACTCATTTGGCATTCTCTGTTGAAAAATGATTTGGTCTGTTTAAAATGTTCCCCTTATTCGGAGTGACATTTGTTCTTTGATTTATAATTTGTGAAAAAATAATCTACTTTGAAATGTTAATACTTGCTTAACTCCGTTTGGTACTATTTTTTACGCACAAGAAATGAAAGTTGCATCATTTCAGTCAGAATGAACGAAATTATTCCTTATTCTTTCTCACCAAATAATTTCCAGTCAAATAAAATTATGTTATGAAAAGAATCTCAAATGGGTAACGATTTAATTTTAAATATATGATACTGGTTGAATAATGTCCAGCATCTCCTCGCCACGACTCGCAAAGCTGGACATTATTCAACTAGTTTCGTAAATTCAATATTAATATCATTACTCATTTGAGAACCTCCACATATTGACCCTAACATTCAGATAAATGACTCTAAGATTGCAAAATAAGATACAATGGTTTTTTTATAATATCTAGATATGGTTCTTGACTAAAGTCTAACTTAATTAATGTGTAGACTCTTAATCTATTCAATTCAATAACTTGTGCATTCTAGGTTTGTATGCAAATAAGATTACATCTTTGCCTGAAAAATTACATTAACATTAGTTTATATCCTACAACTTGATTTTAACAAGCCTCTCTAAAACGGTAAGAAATGAGTTTATATTTCATTTCATGGGCTCATATATTATAACTTGATGATAGCGACCATTGTAATTGCATATTTAACCAAATTCTAGAAAGATGGACATTTTAAGCGTTTTCAAACAGTTGTTATTGGCTTTAAAATGTAGGCTGGGTTAGGACTGTTTCAAACTAAGCCGTCAATATCCGTACGTTTTACAAAACCCACAAATTTTAGCTCCATAGAATAGAACATGCAGTATACTTGCATCAGGAATTTAACCAGTATGTCAACTGGTCATTTTCCAAACCTAAGTGACTTGCCTTTTGACTGAGAATAATTCATTAGATGCTTGTTCAGAAAGGACTACTGGGCGTTTATACCAAACAGTACGTAAAGGGAATGCCAGCCTTAGAGATGCATAACATCAAGCGACTTTTCAATTTACAATTGCGAAAATACCATAGTTCGTGCTTGCGTAAGTAGCTTCCTTACGGAAAACCACAAAATTTTTCTTGTCTAAATGAACCGTTAATACCCATTCATCGCAGGAAAATTAAAAGTCGATTAAGTAAGCGCTGGATCTCAGTGTTTCAGCAAATATAACTAGATCATGAGCAAAATCTTTCAACATACCATTTATGTGTACACCATAGCTGTCACTGGACGATGCACTTTTAACCTCGTGTAAAACATAAGGAAAAAGGTAACGGTGACAGAATATAACCTTGACGTATGCTACAAGGACAAATGAAGAAATCTGTCCCCCTTTTGTGATCTTAACACATGCCTTTACATTTATATATATTGTTTTACCTGTATACTATACTACTCATTTTCAGTTTGTTAAATTTATGCCACAAAGCTTCTCTATTCATTCTATCAAATGCCTTCTCAAAATATATGAATATACAATGGAGTCTGCCACTGCATTTTGGAACATATTTCCATATAAGTGTGTGCAAAATAAATATCGTATCTATAATACTGTATTCTTTTCTGAAACGCGCCAGTAGAGATAAAATGTTTCAGATCATTCTGTAATCCTCTTGTTCAAGACTGATGTGATGACCTTTCTTAGCACGGGTAACAGATTAATCCCTCTATAATGGTTTGGGCTATCGTCGTCAACTTTTTATGCAAAAGTATAATAACGGCTGTAAACAAATCCTTACGAAACTAGGAAGCTTAAGACATTGCATTCAGCCAAGAAAATTGCCATTAACAATTAACAAATATATTTTTAACCAGTAATAAAAGAACGTACGGGCTCTTACTGAGCCATCCAGTTGATACTCTTTTAATAGCTTGCATATTTTTTGTGATCAGTCTTTGCTTTAAGAAACATATACACAAATATGCAAATACTAAACATGATGTAAATGTAAAAGCAATAAAAAGCAAAGCAAAGCAAAATTATAATGTGGTAGCAAATATTAGATAATATATGTTCTCGCAAACCATAAATGTCTGTTATGGTAAAAATACCCCCTGACTAATCAATCCGTTTAAAGGTGGCGATGCAAAGCTTGCTGCTTGTACGCTCAACAGCCGCGACCTTGAGTTCAGTTGACCCAAATTCATATGTTAACTCCGCATAACGCTTTTCCTTTCCAGAGTTTGGTATTTCAACATCAAGATGGCCAACGAAATGGCACCCTGCATCCGTGGTGAACTTTGGGCTCTTTTCCACTGAATAGTAGTGAACGATACGCATGCGTTTTTGATTTTCATTAACAGTGAGACCGGACTTTTCAACTTTGAAATGTCTTTTTATTTCTGCTCCAGCAAATACTAAGGGATCAAAAACATCAGTGCATCTAGCTACTCCATCACACATGATCTTTTTCTCTTTTGGATGTATTTTCTCGTCGAAGACTGGGGAATAATTCTTACCATAAGTGTAACGAAGAATTCTGGATTCAATTGACCCTGGCATTCTACCAAAAAGAACAGCCCCGTTAACAACTGTGCTTCATGCATCCCTTGGAATGACCATATGTAGACCATTGTTGCCATGGAATTCTTTTGTAATTACTTCCTGAACAAATGGGGACTCGGAAAATCCCCCGACCATCAGGATGAGGGACACTTTGCTCCCGGGTCCTGTTGATAGGGTGCCCTTGATGTGGTCAACAATGTTGTCTGTCACTTTACGAAAAAGCATCTCGACCAGTCTAGGGGTTAGCAGAAGATATCCTCCTCCACCACTCCTGTCCCCTGCTTCTTCAACATCTCCATTAGATGGATCTTCGGACATTTAATGGACAGGGCAAAGACGTCCAAAGCTAAAAATTTTTTCCCTGTTTCATCTTCTATCGCTTCAGACGCTGCGACAGTAACAGACAAAATTTAACAAACCAGGAAAAAACTCATTACCCTAGTTAGCTGTATTCGTGTGTGTGTGTGTGTGTGTGTGTGTGTGTGTGCGTGTGTGTGATTTAGATTTTTAACGTAGCTTTAACAATTTTCAGTCATATCGCTACGATGTCTTACGTGTTAGAGAACTTTATCTAGAAAATGCAAAATAAAATACATTGTTATAAATTTACCTAGGTTTACATATCTTCCGGAATGCTACCATAGATGAAGACCGTGAAGGGTAGAAAAATTTGAAAGAGAGGCCGGTTGTTCCAGCCGGATAATTTATCTTCAATTCAATTAACCATGGGATCATCCTATTTAGGAGATTTTTATGCTTGTTTACGATTTGCTAATGAGCTTCGGGGCAAAGTTTATAATCTGACAGGGTTGATAAGCAGTACGTATTCTGAGAACAAAGTCGAGTATCTGTGTTTTCTGTACTTATGGTTCAAGAGTTAGAGTGCGAGGCTGTCGACCAGAAGGATGCGAATTCTAAATCTAACAGCCATAGTGTGTCCGTTTTAAAGGAACTTTACTCCAATTGGCTATGCCTGATGTCATCTTGCGTGTGTTGAAGTGTTACGTAACACACACACACACACACACACACACACACACACACACACTGTCTTTAGACATTACAAATCTTTGAATTAGGGAGTATTGGTATACGTACACAACTTGTTTTGCCCCATTAATTTCTTGTCATCAATGGGCATAATACTCAAAAACCATCACATAAGGGCTAAAATATGAGCATCTAAATGAGTCAAACCAGGAAATATCAGTGGTAAGAATGATCTACCATGGTAAAGTCAACGGAAAATAAATAAAAGGCTTCTAAACACTATAATATATCTTACTGTCAGTTCTGTATCTAATCAAATTACAATTAATAAATATGAGAAGAATATTTTTATTTATGTTAACTATCTCTGTTTCTTAACTTGGTTTATGTACGTGACTTTAAACTTCCCATGTGGTAACTCAATAGCGTAGAGACAGAAGACTCGCTTACCTCCCCTTCCATTAACTTCATTTTGAAGCGTCTGAAAAAGTAGTACTTGTCATTTTCCTTGTCAATGCATAAATTTGAATATCTGTCTTCCGCCTGGAATCCAAATGCTTCAATTTCTTGCATTTCGTTAAGAAGTAAACATGTGGGTGTTTTCAGAGAACTGAGATTCCTTTTCCCGCCATTCCATGTCTGTGGGGAAAATATCTTAATCGGATCTTTCATAAAGTCTTCATAAAACTGAACAGCATATCCCGAGTACGATGTCCCTATGTCAAAGGCAGCAACAACGGGGAAATCACGGCCACGAGCCGCCATATCTGTGAGCATTGTTGGAAATATTATGAATATATTTCGTTATATAATTACAAGGGGAGATTGTAATCACATTCTACAGTTGACTGTACTAGGTTATAATTTCACTTAAACTGTCATAAGAAACGTAAATGATAAAATCATTGTAGTTTCTTGTATTTTATCTCTGCTGGTCAAAATTTACCTCATATTATCGAAACGTTTTAAGCATTAAACTCAAGTTCAAGCTTAAATCTCAAACTCAGCTTTTATATTAAGCGCGCACCTACATACTCGAAATATGCCAGTCTGGTGCGGGGACGGACGTTACAAAAATATGCAAAATCTGTGAATCTGTCTTTATTCCAATTAATAATATAGACTGCCAAAGTTTTGGACTTGAGCTTGAGTTCTTTATTCAATGTTTTGAGAATGCAAGGCTTGAAAAGCTTATGTGATGGCGTGTCGTTCGTCGTCCGTCAATTTGTCATCAGTACTCTTCCTAAAGTATTGGGAGGGTTGCCATGAAACTTTACCGCACGCATTACTCCAACGTCTGATTGGTCCAGAATGAAAATGGTCCCCTTCGGACATTCATATATGGCCACGAAAACAGTGGCGCTTGGAATATCTTATCTCTCCTAAACGGATGATCGTAGCCTCATGAGGTTTCCACCAAAAGACTAATTATAAGGTCTAGTTAGTACCTAATGAAAATAGTATCTACGTGACATCCTATATAACAGCCATATAATGTCCAGTTAGTATCGAATCAAAATGGTGTCTACGTGACATCCGATATATAACCGCCATATTGATAATTTTGTTACCAATACTTTTCAAGTGATGGTCGTAGCGACATGGGTTTTTTACTTTAAACATTACTACGTCTAGTAATTCTTAAGTGAAAATGGTACCAGTATAGTCTCCAATATGGTTTCCATGACAGCCGTCTTAAAAATCTTATTGCTACTTCCACTGAATGGATGACCTAATTATTGGTCAGGTAACCGATCTTTATAATTTTAAACTGGTTCCCTTAACAGCACGTTTAACGACATGAACCGTCAGTAATACAGTCTTTGACTGATTTGTTAAAGCTTAAATGTGCTTTCTGCACGAAAACGAAGAATAAAATCTTAATGAAGAATTTTTATTTCTTACGTGAAAAGCATATTGCAAAAGTTGTCACGAAAACTTCACTATCTCCTGATTTAAAAAAAAAAAAAAAAAAAAAATGGACGAATGTCACTTTTTTCACGGAAAAATATCATCAAACGCACAAGCATGAAGAATGCTACTTTCTTCACCTACAAGTGTCATTAATCATTTGAAGCAAATTTTTCACGGAAATGTTGCGTTATTCGTGTAAAATGTACAATATTCAATTGAAAATTTCAAGAAGAAAGTAAACAATCTTAATGAAATATCCTTTTCTTTGGACATATTTACCTCGGGTACACGCATATTACTCGAAAAAAGTGATAACTTTTTAGTTAAGCTATCATAATATTGCCTGGACAGGTCTTCGGGATAGTTTTCTTCTCCAAATATATAGATTTTAAACAGGAAAGTCGCCTTTTCGGCGAAAGCTTTTCTTCTTGAAAAAAAAAAAAAAAAATACTGTTAATGACATGAACGACCATTTACATTCTACTATGTACTTATTAGGCAATTGAACTTAGCAAAACGAACAATTAAAATGAATTGAAATGCGTAAGTTCGATCAAATTAGAATAGGATGCATACCTTGTAAGACATCACATGTTGTATCTTATAATGTATGTTTTGGTTGTGGAAACGTTTGAAAATTATTGCACCACCTCAGTGCAGTACAAATATTTATTTTTTGGTGGGAGGGGGTTCTTACAAAACTATAAAAGATGTGAGAAAATGGTAGGATGTTTGGAGGTTTCGATAAAGAGAGTAGCTCATCTTTTACCGAAACAAACTCAAAAGACAGAATAGAATGGTGGTGCAGTGACAAAACAGGTAAAGGTGAGGGAATTAGAATTCGAATCATCAAGTAAATACATAGTCAAAGAAAGCGTCTAATGCAGAAATTTTGAATATGGCGTTCAAAGATCCATGCATCGATGCAGCTGACCAGACGCAAAATGCTGGTGATGCTTATGGGCTTGACCACGTTTAAACAAAATACTTGCAGCCGCTAGGTCATCCGCCATTTTACTCCGACAATTGTTTAGAACAATACGATGACAATGGTAGACTTCTGGGGTTGATTTTCTTGATAACCAAACTGAACTGGAAACAAAGGTATGCAATGTAGCCTTTGTAACACAAACAGCAGACATCCCGACGCATATTTTAGTTTGAGATTTATTCTGTTCCACAATCCTCGTCGAAGTTTGCAGAAATGGCTGGTATGGATCAAAATCTGCGATCGTCACATGATCAGATGGAGGTCAAAATCGTCGATGGAAATTACTATAGCCATTCAAACCACAGAGAAAAGTATATTTAAATGACTCTCTGGAGTCAAAAATGAGGCGATATTTCTTTTCATTACAGTGTTCTGTGTTCAAGTACAAACTGACAAATCAATACATAACAAAGTTCAGTACCGACGTAACAACTACTAATTGCCTTGCCCATGGCACAGCCTGCCATCCGATCGGGGCTAAATGTTCCATCTTTAATTTCACATTTCACATTTCTTCATACATAGCACATATCTTGAAACATAAGTAAGTGAATATTCAAATGTTCGGCATATCTTATTGTGGAGATTATTATTATGAAGTACTCAATCAATAAATACATAAATAAGAATGCAGTGCAGTCTGAGATATACAAGACAATAAATGAAAACAATGTTGAGGGGGGGGTCTTTTCAAATTTAAACGAACAAATCTAATCCCATTCTTCTTTAAATTTAGAATTAAAGATCGACGCATATAAATTAAGCTTCTGTGATTTGTCTGCTTGATACTTGCACTGTCAAGTGTACTCCCCGCTTCCTAGGACTTCCGCTGATGCAATATATTCTAGCGGAAATGTGGACCTGATTGTCTCCAAATCTGGACATTTTCACAGAGCTTACGTATTCACCCTTACTAAGACATGTTAATTTCTGACGCTGGCGATGGATGGCTATTTACGGTAGAGTATTCTTAGATACATCGTTAGGAAGATCGATACATCGTTAGGAAGATCGTTACACCCATATGTTCTTCCAGTGTTTGATGGATACTTTTGTCGTAGGTTTCAAAATGAGCGGGACAACATAAGAAATATTCCGTTTTCATTCTAGTCGGTGGTTTCATTCCTGTACGTGAGGTATTTGTGACGAAGCGATAATTATTGTTAATAACGAGGATAGTCAGGCCTTCGCCTGAGTTTGTGTTAAAAAAGTGTAATAGAACTGATTAAAAATCTTGTCTCATGCATTTCTTCAATCTTTATTTAAAGCTGTCAATTTAAAAGTCATTTAATTGCATCTCTATTACTATATCTTGTTTTTTTTCCCTCTAAATCCAATTTAAATCTGTTATATATGACACATATTTCAACAAACATTACCCTGAATAATGTCTATTCACTATGTGTAGTTTAATTTAGCATAAATAGTCTGGTTTTCCAGGTACAGTGCAGTCTGTTATTCAGTCACACTATCGTGTTAAAACTTAAATCAAATCACAAATTTTTCAACAGAATGTGATAAACTTAACGACGAAACCGTGCTTATATTTCTGCATGTATATACACTGAGGTACATGTTCGTGGGGTTAATCCATGTTATTCGTTCATCCGACTGTCAGTAATCGGATGTCCTTGAACTAACTACAGTACACTACACTGTATAAACAAACACACAAACAGAGACAGATTAACATTGGGTTTTATGTGCAAAGTGCTATTGGAGACGGATAGAGAGGTTTGTAGTCAGGTTGCTGGACACGCAGGTACTGTGAACAACACCAAAACTAGCTAGCATCTTGATGTAGTACTGAAGAAAACTGACTTGCTAGCGGAGTCGTGCCGATGTTTAATCTGTCTAAACATTAAGTAAATAGTCCAAACTGTGTTTCTCCTTTTATTTATATTTTTCTACTTTCTTGTTGTCACTGTTTACCGACCGAGTTCTTCCAAGGGAGGTCACTCAAACCAGACACATAACACTGAAGGGAACCAATCAATATGGTTGAATCACGGCCATGAAATTGAGTTATCTCTCTTATTCAATAACCTTTCCTAATGTGACACAGAATGAATATTAAAAGAGTACATGTACTAAATTAGTTTTTCTTTTCCGAGTTCAGCGGTGTAAAAATGGAAATAACCTACCCAGAAATCAAACTTGTGTTTAGCCTGTTTCACTACTAGATTGTTCGTCTGCAAAGCAAGTGTGTACAGGCACAATGAATCGGTTAAAAAAATTGCCCAATTAGGAAACATGAAAAATGCCAAAAAATATAGGCTTTTAGGTTTTATATATTTTTTTTCCAATTTATTTCTGATTCGTAATTGTTTTATAGTATCTCGTGATCTTTTTGCACGGTGATATCCCCCATTTTTAAGTGAATATTTACATGTATCCGTTTTCTGTCAGTCATCCTTGCTAACAATATCTATTTATCCATTTCTTTTCTCTTTACCTAAGGTTGTCAAACTTATGAACCTTTTCACAAAATATCGACGGCAAATGTGGATATGTGAGAAAGCTTGTCAGTAGCTTCTCGTGGGTCGGTGGTTCTTTCCGCGGATTTCCCGGTTTCTTCCTCCACCATTAATACTGGCCGCCATGTATAGCCTATCGTGTGCTGAAAAATGGCGTTAAGCCCCACAACAACAACAACAAAATATCGATATTTACCTTAGCATTACATTAACGAGACCAACTTTAGCAAAGATGTCGAAACAAAAGCAACAAAGATCTCAACGGTTTCTTGCATGTTATGTAATTTCAATTTTAAAATAATTACAAACTCAAAAGGAAAACAATATCATTAAAAAGTAACAATAGCTTCTATTTCTCATAATTTAATTCTTTCGCATTTAATTATTTATTTACTTTTTATTTATTGTGTTGATAAAACATTGCAGTTTGAAAATTAGCCATTCACAGAAATACATCACCCTCTTTCTCGCTTTCACCAACATATTCCTCTCTCTCTCTCTCTCTCTCTCTCTCTCGATCGATCGATCGATCGATAGAAAGATAGAATCTCTCTCTCTCTCTCTCTCTCTCTCTCTCTCTCTCTGCTATAGAATAAGCCTAATGCAACATCCTGCAAGTCATAAAGGGCAACTAATGGAAACATGAGCAACTGTGACTCAGCGATTAGGGTGCCGGACTCGTGACCGAAGGCTACTGGTTTAACTCTACCATGGAATCAACCCAAGTCGGTTACCATGGTGCGTCCTTTGGCATGGCAGTTTACGCGGTACTCTAATTGCCTCGGTACGTGATACTCTACTCGTGCCGATGTTCCGCAAAACACTAAAACAACAAAACCAATCCTTGCTTACAACTTGGAGCAGTCATCTGCTGCATCCTAGCAAAAACTTTTTATGAGCTGTTCATTTTTGTGATTGTTTTTAACTTTCCGTATCATTTTCCTTCCCTATTTGGGAATCATGTACCTTTTTTGTAATTGCACGACCACTTCATTTGCAAATGGAGAGTCAGCTTTAAGGTCTGTTGTAATAACAAGGTTAATGCATGTACAATTTTTTTAAAGGTCTGTTGTAATAACAAGGTTAATGCATGTAAGAATAGAATAAATACATTCCTCATCAAATCAAATATGACCCCAACTCGCCCAAGGAGGGTATGCTAGAATGCTTGTCAGTCAGTGACTTTCCGTATTTCGGTCTTCTCATATTCTTTCTCTATCAAATGTACCGTCCGCCATGTATAGTTAATCATGCGTTAAAAATGGCTTTAAATGGCTTTAAATCCCAGAAAACCAAACCAAAAATGAATATGATTTAAATTGAACTGTATCCCATGTTTTAAGAACTGTTTGAAAAAATGGCCTTTTTATTTATTTATTTTTAAAATTCGACCATTTATTCTGTTTAAAGAACAATCTCCATTACGTAGAGATTTACTTCCTTGTTTGTTTTGTTTTTCACATTCATATGGCAACTACGACAAAATGGCCTTGATTGTTAAAATCAAAAGCATCCAAGCACATGCAAACAAATTAAATATGGCTGTTTTTACCTCAAAACCTTTCACGGGTATCCTTTAAATTTCCAATATGCAATTAATTATGACTGTTTTTACCTCAGAGCCTTTCACAGGCATCCTTTAACTTTTTGATCAGCACACGGATCCTCGTCGTTTCTTCTCGAGCACATACAATGGTCTACAGTAATGTTATTCTTCTGCATGCTCCAAATTTAGCTTTCAAGAAGTTGTGATTGTACAAGTAAAATATCCCGGCTGGCCAATAAATGGATTCTATTGCATAGGACAATACACATAAATGTCTCGAGCACATACTACCCGTGTACCACAAAATATTACCCCAAGTACAGTATTGGCTATATCATGCCAAGGAAAAGGGCGCCAAGTGACTTTCCCAAAATTACACCTGGGAAGACGAAAGGGCCGTCATGTATGCATGCACGTACGCACGTAAATACGTACGTACGTATGTGTACGATACCGGATTAAGAAGGCAGAAGGCCAGGAAGCAATTTCAAAAGCAGCACTCTCCCTTTGCCCCCAATGTAAGCAAGTTACCATTTCCCTGCGTTACGAGGCCTCCCACCAGGTTGAGGCCGGGCTGGACCTTGAAACAAATGCTCCATTTGCTCCTCCCTTAATTCGGCCTGTATGTATGTATGTTTGTACGTACGTACGTATGAATGTACGAGGTTTAATAAATCCTGGCTTTCTAGTGCGGTGTAGAAGTATAATTCTAAAAATATAAACAAAAAACTTGCACGAAATAAAATTTAGTAAGATAAATTCTTCCAAATAAACTATTTTCTTTTACATATTAAAGCTTAAAGGTAAAAGATAAGATGCCAAAAGTCTGTACATATCTTTTTTTAAAAATAAAACTTAAAGGAAACAAGAGTACAGTTCCTACAATAGTGGATCAAATTTTTTCCATAAAAACTGCATTATTTACAAAAGTCAAAGATTTTTTCGCGCGAAAAAAAAAACAACTGCTTCATCATGGCATAATAGTTTTGGTTTCGATGTTTAGAAGTCGATACACTTGACAAGAATGTTCCACTGTCGGTGGACACTGCCACTGTACAGTGTAAACCTTTTCATGTTTTAGAGTTCAGTCCCACAAATGAACGAGGTCCGTTCATATAATTTCTTTTGCAAGGTGTGCAAGCCAAGGACGCGTTAATACATCTCCGATTGAACAAGGTTAATTTGTGTCAACCGTTGTTCAAAATGGTCGTAATCAGCAACCGAGTCGGTGGTTTATGAGGAACTGTATCCATGGCCTTCTAAGCAAACAAATAAAACAGCGAACCAATGAATTTGTATTTGTGCCTATGGGATCAAAATAGTGTTCGACGGACGGAATGCTATTGAACGAAGCAGAAAAAGTGCAATTCGACAAAATGTTATGTCATCCCAAAGCGAATAAAATCTAAGAATGTGACATCACTGTTTGAAGACGACGTCATCAGCTCCCGTCATCTATAAACCCCTAGTGTTCTGAACTTTTGAAGAAACTGAACCTCTATTGTGGACTTCTGTCAAAATGCATATTCCTCGTGTTGAACAACATTAACCTGAAATATTCCAACATGTCCAAGACATTTCATCCTTAATGAAAATTTCTTCAATATGAAATTTATGCCGCAAGCCAGGAAAGCGTACTAATAAGGGTATTGAACATTATTTCGGAGCAATGGTAGATTTTGACAATCGTTCTGAATTTGCTGATGATCATAATCTTCACAAAAACAAGAACTGGTACCATTTAGCGAGGTGAATATAGCCCTCAGTATGTTGGATTACACTCCAATGTCGGATTACACTCCCGTAACAACAGGGACTTACTTTAAAATTTAAATCATAGTGATCCTGTTCATACAAACCATTGTGAAATCCACGATGTGGCTGAATAGATCAAATCTTTAACGATACCACAACGAATCCTCTTCAAATAAAAAATGACTCGAGATAACATTTTGACGAAAGCAATTTTGCAAAACATTTATGCATGTGTTTTCGAATACTACGAGACTTTTTACTTTCAATTTTACATTATCCAAAGACAGTGATTCATCATGCATTATAGGATTAGGATTGAAAATTTGGGTGAAATCTACCAAGAAATTCCTTGTTTAAATGGCTAAGTGAATTGTTTAGCTAAATATGCCAACTACAGTTTCATGCGCAGTAATTTCGTCCGCTCTATCCTTGGCATACATCCTGCTTTAAATGTACGGTAACCCTATCATAGAATGATTATTTATATGTCCAAGTCTGAGAGATTCTATATTGGGGTTTGCGCCTTGACAAGGAAATCCCAGTCAAGGGGTTACATTATTTGTCTGCCCACGAGGTTATGCCCAATGGGGAGATAAATAATGTAATCATGCGACTGGGATTTCCTTGTCTTGGTACAAATGGCGCGTTGCCTGATGAAGGAACCACTCTGATTGGTAAGTGCAGGAATTTTCATTTGTTTACAAATGGTGCTGTTTGGGAATGTTTGAGAAAGTTCGAAGAACGCAGGTCTGATATAACATATTTCTAGTTGTTCTGGTCTTTGCGGCAGCTCTTGGGAGAGTTTGAACTTTTCATTTGTGTAGTCAGTAATGTATATAGTCTGTGTGCCTGGAAAAGTGTTGTCTGTCATAGTTCGTTCCACACAGCATCGCCAATTTTATCCTATCTGTTGCTCAATAAATTTTCAGGTCAGCGTCTTTAAATTTAACTAACAGTATCTAATTAGTTTCACACGAAGTATTTAAAACTAATTAGGAACTTTTAGCTATTTTTAATGCCACTGACCTGAAAATTTACTGAGGGTGTCTTCTTTTTAAAAGTAGTTCCTATCGCGTTGATACCATCAACCAGACGACCAACCTGAGACAACCAGACTGAGGTAAGAAAAGTAAGGTTAGCAAAACAGCTAGATTTCTCTGTGGCATGGGTGAGAAATTCTGATGTTGGCTGGCTAGCAGGCAAGCAACATAGGACAAATATATAAAATGCCTAGGATAATTGTATGTGCTCATTTAGCAAGAGGGGTAATCTTCCTAAGGAACGAATTCACATGTATGTAAGCCCATGTGATGTGCAGATTGAGAGGTGATGTTTGAGGTGATGTTTAATATATGGTTGTGCAGGCAATAAGGCTGAACGGTTTTATTTTTCCCCTCAGGCATGTTTTCGTTATTTTAGAGAACAGATCTTAAAAAAAGTGACATGTTTTAATTTATTTATTTATTTATTTATGCAGTGTTGCTGCTGCTGTACTTACTGTTTACATACAAATCAGCAAATTCAAAATTAAATGTATCCTGTAATATTAATTTAAATCACCATTTAATATCAAGTATAGTGTATGTCGATGTGGTCATGTAGGTGATTTATTCATCTTAAATATTAATTGTTGTTCTAAAATTTAATACTAATATAGTTTAACCAATGTCTATTCACTCCTGATTACTGAATGTTCTGCACCTTAACTGTCATCAAGAAACGTCCAGTTGAAAATTATTGATCGCTTAGACTTTTACAATGTTGACCAGGTACTACATGTCATCATGAAAGAAGCACATCAGGTCTAATCACCACAATATAGGGTAGTAACAATTTTTTTCAAAATGCAAGCTTTCATTGTGACATCACAGCATGTGACATTCAATCAGGTTTGTACTGGATCACACCCTTTTTAAACTGACAGTGTCCAAAAATGTCCATGCACTTTAACATTGAGTTTTGCTCAATGTTTGTCTGTGCATGTAAATAATGACTTTCCAAAGGAATATGGACATATGAGGATCCAAATAAAGTGAATAATTGCTGTTATATGGTATGTGTAATCAAATTCTAAAAAACGATACCAGTTACTGAGATAGTCAGTTCTGAACATCTAGATGATCTGAACGACTGTTACTTTTAATTACTGAAATTGCTGCATTGTCAAATAGGCTCAATATTTCCTAAGCCTTTTTTTTGTAAGCAATTTCAGTTTGATTGGAACCACAATTATATTGTTTTATCATAAAGAAGTGACTAATGGAAGCAGGTGCCATGGTGAGTAATGGTTACCAAGACAGACTCCAGACCAAAAAGATGCAGGTTAAATCCAACCATTGGATCAACTAGGGTGAGCTACCAAGGTGTCTTTACTTCAACTACTCAAACAATCCTTCCACTATACAATCATGACAAAAAGACTGACACTCTACTAGGCAAAAAGAATTTCCAGGAATCCAAGATAAGACCATTTCTTCCTTTAACAGCTGAGTTTGGAAACTCTCTCTGATGTTCTTCAGATATAACAAAATTTTCATATTAGTTGTTGTGGGCTGTGGTGCACGTATTGGATGGCAGACTGGCACCATTTTCATTTGTGACCAAGCTGATCTCGTTCGAGTCTTTTGATGAAAACAACATGTCAATATGACCATCCATTCAGGAGGAGTAGTGACAGCAAAGGTATGGAGACAGCCATCGTGGCAGCCATATTGGATGTACGACTGGCACCAAATTTAGGACCAACTAGGTATCATAAAAAAAATACTTGAAAACAAGTATAATACAAGTCACAAGGGTCATGTAGGCATTCAAGACCGATTATTTCAATAATGGGCGTCATTTTTTAAAATTTGATTCTGCATACCTTTAAGTGGCAAGTGTTCACTTCATTTGGATTCGTATACATCCATATTCCTTTGGAAGGTTATTATTTAGATGCCACAAAAGGTGCATATGGCAAAATCAGTGTTAAAGTACGCAGACATTTATTGGATGAAATGAACCTAAAGGTGTGATCCAGTACAATCTGGATTGAATGTTGCACACTTTGATGTCACAATGAAAGCTACACATATTGATAAACTAATCTGTTATATCTTTGAATGTGATGATTCCACTCAACACGCTCTTATGTTGACCCAAGTTTAGTACATGGCCACCATTGTTAAAGTCCATACCGATAGATAATTTTCGTCTGGAAGTTCCTTGATGACAGTTAAGGTGCAGAGCATTCAATAATCAGGACTGAGTAGATTTTGGTTACAGAAAATTGGCGTTTAATTTGTAAAGAACAATTTATATTTAATTTAAAATGAGTAAATGCGCATACATGACCCATGTGACTTGTACTATAGAGGATACCAAGGACCAAGTTTTACATCTACCATCCTAAATTCTTAACTGTATTATTGAAGATTTTTTATCAGTAAAATCTCAAATTTATTTGCAAGTTAATGTGGCTCAACCCTAAAAAGAAAAATTTGGTGACAACAGACCATCTCTAGTGTAACAAATGTAATGTGTATTTGTATTTAATGATATTCTGATTTGGTGAACAACATAATATTAGTCTTCATCAAATTTTGGCAAAGACCGATAATATACACTTACACAATACATTCTGACTCTGGTTCATTTAATTACAGAAATGATACATTTTGAATGTTTCTGTGTTATAATATTTGAGAATTTACTCATTAGTTTTAAAAGCAAATTCTCCAACATGATCTCAGTAAAATTAACAGGAAAAAGTTCTACTTGACTGCTGGATCTTCAATTCTTCTAAAGACAGCTAGAAATGTATCTCCCTTATTTCTTGCAACTTTCTTCCCTTCTTCTGTACTTTCATACAGCTTTTCAACAACAATATCCTTCTCCAATTCATCATTTGGAACCCGCTGAAACAGTGGGAATTCCTCCAGGTGTTTCACCATCCACTCATGAAGATCTTTAACATCTGTGATAGTATACACAAGCCCACCTTCTCTCAGTACATAGGCATACTCTGCTAAGAGGGTCTGGCTTATTATCCTCCATTTGTGCTTTGTTTTCTTGAAATGGGGGTCAGGAAAGAGAAAGAACAGTTTGGACAGCTGACCCTTTTTGAAGAAATTAGGAAGATATTTCATGGCATTGCTTCTAATACATGCTATGTTTTGGTACTTCCCTGGGTCTTGAGCCCTGAGAGCCTGAATTCTGTCTTTGACATAATCAGATACTTTGACACGAATTTCTATTCCCACCATCAAAGTATCTGGAAACAAGGGAGATAACTCCACAAGAAGTCCGCCATAGCCACATCCTATATCTGCAAATTCCACCTTGAACTTGTTTACCACATCAACCTCCATACTGGTGTCACTCTTACCAAAATACTGTGGATAGTATTCAGACCAGTCCATTTCATCTGGGTGAGCAGGATATTCAAAGCTGTGATCAGACATAGGGTTGGAATGTGCCCGCTGGCGATAGTACTTCTTCTGTGGTAGTGCCATCTTTACTTTATTTAGATTTTTATTAACAAGAAATTTGAACAAGTCTTGACGACAAACTTACTCTCAAGAAGGTTTGAAATGAAAACTTCCTCAAGGTGTAAACTGAATTATGTAATGTTCCAAATAAAATTAATCTTCCTTCCTTGACTAAGAAAAATATTTCTTGTTATCTTCGTCCATATTTCTATGACGAGGTGATTTATTTGCTGCTCGTTTTGCAAGTCTCTGTGGGAAAGAAAAAAAACATTATTTGCATGTTAATGGCTTTTCAGTTCTTGAAACATGTAATGATTTTTATTTTATGTGTGTTACCTGCTTGTTAGAAGTCAATGACATCATCATATGACTATATTCACATGTATGTAATAAATGAACTGGGATGACAATCGAATAACTTGACATACAGGAAGAAATAAGACAAGGCAGCATGCAGTATGTCTAATGATAAAAATATTCAAATACAGAAGCTTTTTTTTACAATAAAATAATATAAACAAAATATTGGAGAATACTGCAAGTGATCTGTCAATTCTAGCATCTCTCCTGCTTCAGTGCAATAAGAAATCATTTAAAAAAGCAAAATATGAATAATTATGCCATCAACAATTAAAGTTTTAACTATGCAGGCCCAAGAAAAACTACTGATTTAAAATAAAGAATGCCAGAAACATGAATATTTATTCCAGAAATTAATAAATCAGTGGCCTGGGGACCACTGCCTGTGATTATTATCAGCTTCTCCTGTTGTAATCCTTCCAATGTGGGATCTGAATTCTGTTCTTCAAGCAAGCAGTCCCCTCTTCAAAGAATTCTGGAAATCTAATTTCTAAAAAGAGGCACAGCCTACCAGCATACTTGCGCAAAATGGAGTCAAAAACATAGACTGCACTATAAAGGCATGAGTTATCAAGGGACCTCAAATTATAAAGGGGATGTCAACTTCAATGGACATTGAGAAAAAAATGGGGGGAAGGAGAGATGGGGGAAGGAGAGAATACTTGTTTTCTTCTAGCATCACAAATAACAGTCAATAAAGAGTTTTTTCTAATGATGCTCTTCCTTTATTTTCAAGATACCCAACCTCTGATTGATCGGTTAACAACATTTTCCAAGAGGTTTCAACAACCATCAGTCTGTATGCAAACATATTGTGCATTATATCACTGTCTTTTGTTGTTCATTCACAACAAAAGAATACTTTTTTTTCCAAAAACAGGCCATTTATTTCGTGAAGCAACTGTTAATGTCAAAAACTTTTGAAAATTTGTATTCTTGTTCTGTTAGTAACATACTGATGCCATGATTCACTGCAAGTTACAGGGGAACTTCTCATCGTTGAGGAAATCTCCGAGTGCTAATTCAGGAATTTTAAGTTCACTACAAACTCACTTCATAATGAACTGTTTTATTCACCCAGGTACTCATTTCACTTGATTGTCTTGCTATCTATTATCACATCTGATAATGAGTAGGCTAATTCAAGTTAATTACATTACTTACATAACAATGTTGAAATGATCAAAAGAAATGAGCTGACCTGACACAACCATGACTGCTAGTAGGTTAGGTAGGATTTGCATGCCTTTTAACTTCTCTTTTATTCCACCATTTTATTTGATTTGATACAAAAGATGTAATTAATGTGATAATACAAAGGTCTGCTTTTAATTGAGTATAACAATACAACAAATACTTCCTCAAGTCAGAGATCAAAATAGGTGTCACTTAACTGGGTTCTCACAGAAATGCTAGCAGACAAAGCTGTGATAGCAGAATGACATTTTTTATGTTTGAATACAAAAAGGTATATTGTTTTTATAATGATTACACTGAAACCAATTTAAAAGACAAAATTAAAACATGAATTTCACCTGACAGAACTTACTGAATTTGTATTTATTTACTGCATGTTGCGACCGATAGTCACTAATAACATTTTCATTGATCAAAATTTTTTGGAACATTGTTATTTACAGTGTACTGAAAATCTTGCTTGGAAAGAAAATTGAACAAAATAAATCACATTTTTTTTTAAGTTGAGAATTTCATGATTTTGATTCAAACTTAAGATACTAACCCCCATTTTAAACAAAAAAAACCAAGTGATACTTCAAGGTTTCATTTACTAATTTGGATTATGATTTTCTTAATGTTCAAGAAATAGGGGACAATTTTGGAGATATTTTCTAGTAAGAAAAATGGGATCCATATTGAAGGAGTGGTGTATTCTGCACCATGGGCATGCAAGGTCACTTGGGCATGCGAGGTCACATAGGCCTGCAAGGCGCATGAGTGGACCACGTCTTTTTGACGATTCTCCACTGCATGGGAAGATGCATTTACACTGAACAGATGAATGTTTTGACACAAAAAAAGAAAACACCATGAAATAGTGACCAGCCAAGTTACTGCTATTAAAACAATGATTATGCCAATGGAATGAACCTTCATTATATGCAGAATACTGCTCAACATGTGAATAAATGCCAGTCAAAAGTATATTTGTCATATTTTGAATAAAAGTTTTATATGTTGTAGAAAAGTTGTAGCCTTTGGAAAATAAGTCGATTTGGTCTCTGAAAAAAAAAGGAAATTACTTGTGATAAGTACATTGTGGTTTATACACTTACTTTAATGTGACTGGAGTATTCCTGAATTTCACACGAATTCTTGATTTTAAACTTTTCCATTAATATGCATCAATAACCATTAAAGGAAGAATTTACCCATAAAAAGTCTTTTTATAGTTTGCTGAAAACTTTGTTGCCATCCATAAAAAATATTTTAAAATTCTGGATGACACATTCCTCTGATGATAGTCAAAGTGCAATTTCTGGCATTTGTTGTATTTCTCACTTTTTAAATTCTTAAATCTCATCAACTTGTTTTAGGCATCTGATGTTAATTTGATGGTATTCATTTTTAGGACTTGTGTAGATGCCAAAGAAACACTTAATATATCTGCATGTACTGAAAAGACTGGGGCCCTGAGTGGCAGAGTGGTCTAAAGTGCTCACCGTTACGAATCACTGCCATCTCACCTCGGGTTCGAGTCTAGGATTAGGCCAATGTGGGTATGTGAGAAAACTTGCCAGTAGCTTCTCGTAGATCGGTGGTTTCTTTCCGGGGTTTTCCCGGGTTCTTCCTCCATCATTTATACTGGCTGCCATGTATAGCCTATCTTGTGCTGAAAAATGGTGTTAAGCCCTACAACAACAACTGAAAAGACTAAGAATCCTGAGCCCTCCCAAACAAGAAATAAAATGAATTATAAGTTTGGCAAAGAGAACACCCAAAGAACAAAAGAGCAAGGATCAGAAAAGAGTAATGGTCAGGTTTCATAAACAAAACACAAAGTCTGGCAAATGACGACAAATTAGCGCAATTAACAGAGGAAAGAGGGAGCTAACATTAACTTTAAATTATCAAAACAGGACCAATTTCTTGGACCCAATTTAGAAATATTTTTCACAGAGAAGGACTGTCATGAGAAAGGATGAAAGATACATTTTCCAAGAATAACATTTTTTTCCATCTCTTTCTGAGACACTCCCCCACTTCAGCTATAAAACACCAACAGCATGTGATACAACTTAGAAACAAGAAAATTTTGGAAAGCATGCTATACATTAATGCATACAAAGTTCAAAGTTTTATCTCAACAAAAGTGTGTATAATGAAGTTTTTTATTTTCATCATTTAGAGGAAACAGAGTGTGTGAAATACAACTGAACCTAGAAACTGCTTTTCAGCTGCCAACTGTACATAACTAATCCAACCCGCTTCCCAGAGCACTTTCAGAAACACTGGATCATATCACAAGTAAACAGCAACAGAACTTTCAAAATAACTGTGAAATGTTTTACCATTAAAAAATGTGACCATCTCATACTAATATCTGTCAATCAGGAAAGTATCCAAAATATGGAATTCACATATAATTCCTCCATATCCAAGTCACAAAATGTAAAAGTAAATGTAAGAAGCACAACATATCTATTACAACTACCTTTTCTTTGAAAAAATAGTTGTGGTGTTCCAAGGGTCAAAAGTTTTCTGCAAAGTAAAAAACTCTAAGGAGAAAAAAGGCAAAACATTCCTTTTTATGGGCATTTAGAAATTTGTTTTTTAACACATTCCCTACATTACATGAGCACAGAGTGTGCAGTCATTTGTCGTCTATGGTTATCACCAGTGAAGTTTCTGGCTAAGAATTTAAAGTCAGGTCTCCAGTTTTTCTATCATGCACTGGACTCGAGGTTTGAAAGAAATGTGGCCTTGAAATGATTTCTTAAAATCCAAGAGAGCCCTATGATTGGGAAGGTACAGTTTTAAATATGATGTTAAAAATAGTAAAAGTTGATGGATAAATGACCTAACTGAAAAATTATGTTACCTCTTGTTTGGTGCACTTATTGACTTCCCTGTCTAAGTCATTACATATTCCAAACATCTTCTTATAAAATGGTTGCTGAAAAGATAAGAAGAATTAAAATTTTTAATCAAGAAGACTTTGCAATACATTCTTTCAAAGATGGGAAAACTTCTCATGATTTTCACAACAAAGCCCTTAATTTTGCTAAAATATATGACACATCACAAGTTTCCTTTCTTAGTTGGAGGTGATATTACTATTGCAGGGCTACATGAACTGGGCTAACATTGATATGAGCGACCATCTGTTATTCAAACCCAAAACTACATTGCATGGATCAATTTCTTTTTTATATAAATCCACTGTCCTGAGCAACCACCTGCAGAATGCATCTAGTGGCCATAATATTATACAAAATATAAATTTCAACATAGCTTTGATCAACCTCATCACAAAACCTGATATAAACTCTATCTGACTTTTATTTAATTCACAGTAACCAAAATATATGATTGCTATCTATATAAACAAAGATGAAAAAATAATAGGCCCTTAATGGGACTGATGTTCTGCTGTCGGAAACAATTTCCGGGAATCCAAGAGAAGGCCATTTCTAACTTCTAACTACTGAGTATTGAAACCATTTCTGATATTCTTGAGTGACCACAAGATTTTAAATCGGCTTCTGTGGCAGCCACACTGGATGTCTGATAGGCTTCATGTTCATTTAGGACCAACCAGATACCATAAGCGGTTATCTGGTAAAAATTTCATGTCAGTAAGACAAGTCCAATCAAGGAGTAGGGAAAACATTTACAATACACGGGTAATGCAAGTGGAGTCAGGCTACACAGTGCTGATGAATGATTTAAGATCCATGTGGTTACCACCTACAGGCAGACAGTTGAATGTACCTTAAAACCGCCAAGGAGACTCCACCACTTATGCCTATGGATGTAAGTCAATGTTTAACCCAGTAAGATAAGTACAACCTGACCCAGCCAGACTATTTCACTATCATTTTACATGCATTCGTCACCTAACTACACTCATTAAAATCCTACACCAAAACAAGTGATAAATGGTCAATACACTTGGAGTGCACTGTATATGCAAAATATGTGTGTCACTGTGGATCTCTGGTCTTGCTATATGCTTTCATTGTCACACAACCTTCAGTTTATACAAGTGCCCACCTTCTCATCATCTTTTGAAGCAGCTGGCTCAAATTAAACAAAAATACTAACAAGAAAATATCTTAGGGTTGTAAAAAGAGGAAGTTACAATGTTACAATATGTAAAATTTAAGGTTTTTAAGTAGGATGCTCACTTTTAATGAGAATACTGGTTTGGTGTGTACCAGAACTGACCTCTCAAAGCCAAAATGCAACCAGCCTACAAAGGAAGCTATGTTATATAATAGAGTTGATAAGGCCAAACAAAAAAGAAAGTTGTACTTCAGTTGGCAGACATCCGTTTCTTATTGCTGACCCTAACACTTTTTCCACCATGGCAAAAACAAAAATAACTTTATTTTTTAAATCACATTAAATATATATTAGGTTTAAAACAACAAAAAAGACCTGCCTACCACTGCAATTGGAAACATATTTTTTTGTTTTGCCTAAAACAGAAGTTCCACTGTGCATAATTTTGTTATTATTACTGTTTCCTCAAAGTTAATTGCCACACTGACCGGTCTATATTTTCAGAAAACTGTATTGCCCTTATATTGCAATAAATCATAAAAAAAATTTTATTGTCAGAAAATTTTCACAAATACACATCATATTGTTTATATTTTTGCAAATTATTACATGGAAGTATGTAGCTTCTACATTTTAAGATGTAGTATTATCCCTTTTGTTTTAGTTACATCCCTCCTTAAACAGATATAATGTGACTGACAATGTCTGTCCATCCTTTCAACAATACTTCCATCCATCTATCAGTTTATCTCATCATCTTAAGTCCATCTAAAGAATTATCATATTTGGTATAATGTTTTAGGAGAATGAGTACATGCTCCAAGTTGTTCCTGGTTAGAAATATAAGCCGTCTTGTATGCCTTTATTGAAATGAACTTAGAATCTCTGAGATCTTATGCGACTTATCATAAGAGGGACAATAATCTGTAACACCTGTCAGGGATGGCGCTGGCTTTAAAAATTGCCAACCTCAATATTTTGTCGCCAATTTTCAAAAAATGTCACCATTTTCATAATACAGTACTATCCGTTTATCTCAGCATCCTCGGGATCAAAGTAATATTGTTCACATAAGCAGTGTTTAGATAAGTGGTGGGGTGGGCTAAAAATAAATCGCAATTTTGCTTACAAGTGAAATTTTTAAGAGATGACCTGATGTCAGTGACTAGGATTTATGCAGAGAAAAAAAAATGGAAATTTTGATTAAATAAAGCAACTAGTCTGAAATATAATTGTATACTGACAACTTATATTGTGTAGTACACTCATAACTTGTTATATAATATACATGCATATGAAAATCCATGAATCTCTGTATTCAATCATATGTTAGAAAACTCATGTATTGTCGAATCCCGTTAGAAAACACAACTAAAACGTATATATAAAAAACGGCAGTCCTCGTTTGATCGATATCCCATTGTCGTTTTTCAAAATAATTCACTCTGATATTTATTATCCTAGTAGCACGTGGCTGTATAGTTGTTTATATGATACATGTACATATACTTAAATTGGCCCAGATTTGGGTCAGCCAGAGACAACTACCATGATACCGAGGCTACCAAAGGGATTAAAAATATTGGAACTTCAATTGGGATTATAAACCGCCACTGGTAGCAATTGTAAGCATGAACTTTTGTTGCAAACAGGAAACTTTCACAGCACAATAAATATGTTCCTATCACTATGAAAAATGAAACAATGCTTTTATTGAAGTTTGTTGCCGACTTTCTGTGATCAAAGGTCTTCAGCTTGCTTTGATGAAGGTTCATGTATTATTGAAGGCACCACTAAAGGCGCTCTTTGAAGGCCCAAATAAATGCCCGTTTTTTATTGCTGAGGCAAAATCAAATAATTGTAAAACATTGATGGCGACAGAATTTTATTTTTTATTTACTTAATATATATATATAAAGAATGATCTAATGCTGCAAACATAATCAGTTTTCTTTGAAGTTTCAGTAAAACTACTTTTTCTGGTACATTTTTCTGGTAGACTGTAGTCATTCCCGTTCCCGATTTCAGAGGTGGTCAATTGTAACTGGTCAAGTAGCATGACTATTTAGGTTATATTACAGCACAGAGAACTAAGTGTAAGCAGATTATGATATAACAATGCCGTGCTAGGGTGGTTTGTCAATATGAATAAAGGATTTGTTTAGGTAACAATAGATTCCAGTGCAATTTTATGTCCAAGTTTGCGACTTCCTGTCATGGTGCCTTTGAATTTCTCAACTCCAAACCCAAGACTGTATATACAATTTTTAACAGCCAAAAATGTTGTCGCCAAAAAGATCACCAGATGGTATATTCTGTTGCCAATAAGGAAAACAATCGCAATTTGAGACATTGGTGAAGCCCAGCACAATCCCTGTCTGTGCACATGATTTCTGTCATACACTCACTAATGTTTTTGAAATCTTCATCTTAAAGTTTTGGGAACTGATTTAAACTGCCATTCGTTTCATCACCATCACCTCAAATTGCTAATTCTTGCAACACCAGAAATGCACATTGGAGATTTCTTCAGTTTGCACAAACAATTCATTTTTTCTCCTCAGAATTTGTCCTGCAAGAGAGTTCACCTATTATCATTTGCCACTTCAGGCACTGTAAGCATCATTCACATAGCCTGGGTCGAGTCTTAACCACTGGAACTGGAGGGATCATCTGAAATGGATTTTTCTTCCCAAAAGAACATTTCAGAAGGTTAAAACCTATGGACTGATTTGTTTTGGAAACAAGATGACAAATATTTTCATTAGGCCAATTCTGTGTTTATTTCTCTGTTACATCTGTGTGCGGGTAGGTTTTGCTTCGATCTAAAACACAAGGTAACTTTTGTGATTTTTCCTGAATTTTTACGCTTGCATCATATGATGTTTTGTACTTTAATATTAAAGAAAGAAAGATCGCAATCAATTAAATCCTTGCCAATCAAAGATGGTGGTTCCATTAGTTTACAAAAGGATAACAAACACATCTTACAAAATTGTGCTTTAGAAGTGGAGGAAGACCAGACCTTCTCTGAATTGTTAGAATGCATGTGCATCATGAGAGCACAATGCAGTGCTATTATTCGAGGTGCCCCATTGGGGGTGGGGGATCTAAGTTTAAGAGAGCAACAATGATTCTGAAAGAGTGTATTACTTTTTGTTTCATGCATTAATCATCTAAGGTCAGTGATGAAAATCGCACAGAGGTAAGTCTCGATTTACCAGTGGTATTGACATTAAAATAATTTGAATTGTTAATAAATTGCACACAAAACAGATTAACCCCATCAGAGAATCATCAAATGCATTTGACATCTTAATGGCCCCAAGGCATTTGGAACTACGTTATCCTGACAAAAGAGAATCAGACCCAAATAACTGTAGGGAGGATTGGCTACTGAGAAATGACCAATTGGCTTACTTATCAGTCACAAATCGGGTTTTACAGCTGGCCAGAAAAATAAGGTTGGGAAAGAAACAGTTAATGCAATAAGGGCAAAAAGTGCAGCAATAATTCACATACTTCCAAACCTCTCTACTTAAAGCACAAGGGTATGTGACCCTCCCTGATTTATTCAGAGAAAACTTTCTTGATAATCCCAACAATAAGTTCGACTTTAAATTAAAGAACAACAATCTAGGCATATAAAGGCAAGTACCATGTTTTGCAAACAGACAAATTAAAAGGTCATACCCAAAATTTGTACCAAAGTTTTGATGTACCCAGCTTTTAAGTTGCGATAAATGAGTTTATTGGCCATAGCCACTCACAAACTGGTGAGCAATTTTGAAAAATTTGCCACTCACCTTGAGAATGATCTAACAAATGTGTATGAGATACATTTTCCTATGCATCCAGCAAGATTTTTCTCTGATTGCAAGTCCGCAGATGTAAAGTTTTTAAGTGTCAAGTAACGACAAATGATATTATTGATAGTTATAAAGGTACTGAAAATGATCTTGCTTCTCAACAAGAGTTTGAAGTTGTTTGTTTGAATGAGCATTATTGGACAATTAACCTAAAGGATCACTATCATTACATCAGTGGATTGTCTCTCCTTTTTAATTGTGAGTTGTATTCATTCCACCTGAGTGGACTATACCAAAGTTTCTGATCTGTTGGAAGTGTAATGCACTTTACAAGACAAAACCTACCCAAGCCATTTGAGAAACAGAGAAAAACATTCCACAGTATCACATCTGTTCTAAGTGCAATGAGTTTCAGGTCAGGTCTGGATCAGTTGCTATGTTGCAACCTGCTGTCTTCCATGCTGTTGATCCGTGTCTTACCTCAGCTTCCTCATCTATGCATGATGCAGTATCTTAGGATATTCAAAACAGAATCAAGCTGTTGCTTGAAAACCCATCTTTTGATATTGTTTTTGATACGAGTCATAACAATGAAGGTAGATCTCAGAAATTTGAGTTGTTTTGGGAAGCTGTAGATCAGTTTCTCAACGAACATGCAGCTTGGTCTGTGGACATGTGACGTGGAACAATATGTCATAGCAGCATAGCTGTTTTTGTTCATGATTTCAACTGCAAGAACAGACTTAAAGACCTAATAATGTATCCTTATAATGTATCCTTACCTTAAATATTTAGAGCATGTTTTCTGTTTCTAATTTCGTGGTATTTGTTTTTATTTTTGTAATCATATCATTATATATGTTTTTTTTAAGTGTTGTCAAATGTTGTAAAGCGCTTAGAGCTTCTAAAGATTAGGCGCTATACAAAGTCCTCATTATTATTATTATTATTATTTGATTAATCAGGTGAAAGATCAAGTTGGTCATAACATTTTGGTTCCTTCAGAGCAGAGAGTATATGCTAAGTTTGCCCCTAGGAATAGGTATTTCCATTCAGCAACAGAATACAATGGAAGGTTACAATTGAAATTGAAAGTTCAGACACATAGTACAATACTAATCATCCTGATATATGCAGCTGTTGTTTTTAAGTGCACCAAAGAATTTGCTGTTAAATATGGGGATTACTGTGTGCTGCTTTTTACTGAGGATAAAGCAAATATTCCTACTGAAGAACCAGGTATTCCACTGGCATCTGTTGCCTGGAGGAAAACACAGTTGTTCGGACAGGTTGTCTACTCATGGTAGCAACCATGATACTGATACCACATGTAAAATTACCCCATCCTGTCTACTCATTTGTGACATTCACGACAGCATAACTGGTTCATTTTACAGAGGTCAAGTATGCACTACACTTAAGGTCACAACTTCTCAGCTGTCTTCCCCATTCCAGCATGCTGCAGAGATTTAAAGTCTTTTAAATGGTTCTTTACATTTTGTTTTTGCATCAAGGACACTGATTAATTTTTGTTTTTCTGTTATAAATATATTGGCTTTAAAATGCTTGACTGTGTTAAATTTCTTGTTTGTATTTTTTACATTGCTTGCTGGTAGATTTTAATATTTTGGCTATACATAAAACAAAACTAAAAACAGACTCAACCTTACCATTCAAAAAGTAAAAATAACTCACTGATACATAATAAAATCATAATATACTGTTGGAAATATAAACTGGTCTTCCCAGACCTGGGTAATCATTGATTAACAAGAGTAATAAATTTGCAAATAAAAGACAACTCCAGGAGCAATCAAATGATCCCAAAACTTCTTAATCAGCTGTTAATATTTAACACCAATAATACTTTTGGTGAAAATCCCATACTGATATGACCATCCATTTATAATAGGTGACCAGGTACTTCTATTCTCTTAAATTTTTTTTAAAAATTACTTGGCCAATAAAATTCTGGCAAGCCAAAATTTTCCATTTTGGGCCTTGCTAATATGTCCCTCTTCCCCCCCCCCCATCACTTCACCCTATTTCTCATGCATTAAAAAGTCACTTTACCCAAGCATTTTAGTGCAGAGTAGACCATGAGATCAAAGTTTCCGCTTTATCATTTTAAAAAAACACTCCGGTGGCCTAGTGGTTACAGCATCCGCCTCAGATGCAGGAAGTCGCTGGTTCAAACCCTGGTGAAGCCATACCAAAGACTTACAAAAATGGTACAAGCAGCTGCCTTGCTAGGTGCTCAGCTTTAAGAGGTTAGTGTCAGGACTGGTCGGCCTGGTGTCAGGATAATGTGACTGGGTGGGACATGATGCTACATGTCTGCAGCATGATGCCCCAGTGCAGGACATCACTATAAACTGCCACACTGCAGACATCATAGCGATATGACTAAAAAATTGCTATGGCTACGTTAAAAATCCAAATCACACCCACACATACATCATTAAAAATAATGCATGTCAGTAATAAGTCTTACATTTTTATGGCACGCTATCAGAGCCCTTATCACAACATTACATTCTTCTGTGTGAAGATGCTCTGCCAGATTTTGATGCATAGCTACAAAAAAGTCCTCAATCAATCAAACTCCTTATGTAACTTCTCAACTCCAATGTGAAACGCATCCTGAAAAAATATAATAAATAAAAGTACATAAGTAAATAAATTCTATTCATGAGTAAGTTGAAGTTTAATTTCTTAACTCATTCATCCCAAGCACTTTTATCGGCATTACTACTATCCCATGCCCCAGCACTATGCTGTATGAAGCTACTTGTGCCCTAGCAAGTTTTGAACTAATTGGAAAATTCTGTAAGCATTATGCACATGCATTCATTCTTACCTTATTTCTCCTATATCCAATATAAATCCATGAAATTTTCACCCTGTTTCAAACGAATTTGTTTACACAGTCATGTATATTTTGTGTTATTTGTCCAAGTCTTTCACAAGTTATTTATAAACTATTTACAAAAATATGTGCATAATTTTTAGATGATTCAGTCTCAGGGACTTTGCTGTCCATGTCTAAATCTCATAAAATATCCAACTGCCAAACATAGTTTTCCTCCGCTTGGTCAAGTCTTTTTACATCAAATGATCAAACAAAAGAAACTCTTTATTTTCACTCTCACAATCATCAAATATCAGTGTCAGCTCCACCGCCATTTACTATTTTTCATCAATGAAACGTGTAGTAAAAGTGCTCTCAATTTGTAACTTTGACTAATGAATAGTTCAAATTTACACAGAAGAAAAGTAAACTCATTTCTGATTCATTTGAAATCATCAGATTGTTGGAAAAACTCATCTGTAAACAGTCAGAGATGTTTTTACTACCGCCTATTCACCACAACTTTAGGCATGATCGGCCACTGAATGCAATAAAGAAACCACAAGTATCGGCAAGATCAGCCACTGAATGCTGAAAACATAGTATAGGCGGGATTGAGGCCAATTGAGCTAAATTATGACCTTTCAAATTTGTTTGTAAATAATAATTCAAGGCACCCGAAACTGATAGTCACACAGCATCCCATTTGTTTGTAGAATTTTGA
The DNA here is from genome assembly GCA_016617855.1 of Megalonaias nervosa. NCBI lineage: Eukaryota > Metazoa > Mollusca > Bivalvia > Unionida > Unionidae > Megalonaias > Megalonaias nervosa. The sequence goes on from JAECUM010046133.1 coordinate 50,045, forward strand.
GAGACAGAGACAGACATGTCGGAAATTTGAGATTGAGAGAACAATAAATAAAATTTTTAAAAAATCACAACTGTAATAAGCTGTAAAGATATTGAAATAATAAAATACATACATACATACATCCATACTATTTGTTATTATTATTGTTATTAACAGCATTACCGTTTTTATTTTTAAAAAATTTAATGATCCTTCTCTAGATCTCGAATTTCCGACACATCTGTGTCTCTCAAAATTCTGCCATGATGGCTATACCTAACCACAGTTCTGTCCCAAGCATTAGTCAGTTCTATGTGATATGCTCCTCACTAGGTTTCCGGTGGTTATTCTTGCCTTGGGGTGATGCTGCTTTCCATGCATGCATCAGCAATTTAAAATAAGGTCATTAAAAGATCATACACAGGTGTTCTGTTCTGACAGGGATTATTACTAATAAGTGAGTGTTCTGAAGGATTTAATGCGATATTTCAAAAGAAGAGGGATTTTAGTTTCCATCCGCATACCAAAGTCAGTCGAAATAAATTTATTAATTACTAGCGAGCGTCCGATAGTGAGAACTCATGGGGAAGTTAAAGCAGCGTAAAACTTCAGTATGGAATACGGCCCGACAATGTTTGTCTCCGCTGTCAAAAAAAAATAAAAAAATAAATAAATAAAAAAATTTAGACCAACTTGTTGATCTTGTGTGTATAAAAAAAAATAAATAAAAAAATTTAGACCAACTTGTTGATCTTGTGTGTCTTGTACTTTAACTGGAGAGGGTACACATTAGTTAACCACCCCCCCAAAAAAAATCAAGTGTCTGTGGGTTCGATACAACGTACAAAGAACTATCTGACAACAAAAAATCTTTAGATCCTAATTTGTAACAAAGCTTCTAGAAGCAACGTTCTTAGATATAGTGCGCTTCAAAAATAGTCCCTTTGACCTCGTCGGAAATAACACCTACATACGTCACTTTCTAACTGTACAACGTCCTACATTCTGAAATTTGTCGTACACCTAAATCAGCAGTGTTCTGTCAATTATAATATGCACAAATATTAATATTCAAATATCAAGTCTGATTTTAAATGAGTATAGCCTGAAGTTTCTTACG
>JAECUM010046134.1:0-12271 GCA_016617855.1 Megalonaias nervosa
CATGACATTTGAATGATTCACTTTCTCTTAGAAACAGAGTTACACTGTTTATGCGAGATGCACTTAGCCGTTATGCAATACCGATAAAACAAATGGCCTCATAGTATCGAGTAACTAATCGAACTCAAATTGCCAGCTTGTAACCATTATCTGATTTGCTCCTGTCCTTTATAAATCACTGTCGGTGACAGGTCAGTGTCGCCGTATTTCTTTTCCTTCTCTCTTCAACTTCTTCGTGTCATCAGCCGTAGCTTGACTGTCTGCTGTCCTTTCCAACTACGAGATGCACAGGTATGGAGCTATTTTTCCTTCAAATAAATATAATACGTAGTCTAAATATTTGTCAGGGTTTTCTTCTCTTAGGATCAACAATATTTCCACTCTTTCTACGTCGGATATCGTCTCATCTTAATTCAACAAAACTAGGCTATGGTCAATTCGCAAATTGATCCGATATACAATCCTATTAATGTGAATTTATGTCCTTTCTAGCGGCTACTGGCATTCCTGACTGGAACTATAAACATAACTAGAGCTCTTTGAATACTATTACGTCCCACCGTGGGGTATAAATTACCAGCCGTACAATATCGTTCGACAACCGCCAATTTTCTCGGTGGAAAGAATTCACAAGTTAACTAATCGAATTAATGGACTTCACGTCTTGTCTTAACTACATCACTTGCTAACTAGTGATTAATTTACGTAGACATAGTAAAATCAAATGTTATCAAACATGATGCATATCATTTAAGACAAAAAAAAAAAATTAATTCTCACAATTCGAGTCAAGACGTTCTTACATCACTAGAAAACTCGGACTACCTCGAACATCGTTGCATGATAATCAAACCTTGAAATTTTGTCTGTGTAATACAGAGCCCTCGTTTAGCTTCACCAACCAGGATTTACTTTCTCTAACCGCCAAAATTTTAACATTCCCATCGAAGTCAGAATAATTCTATCTAGTCCGCCTTTATTAATAACTATTCCGGGAAATATCATTTTATGAGACCTAATTAAAAATGACCCAAGGACAGCACTGTTGGCCTAGTGGTTAGAGCGTCCGCCTCGGATGCGGGAGGTCGTATGTTTGAATCCTGGCCGAGTCATACCAAAGACTTATAAAAATGGTACTAACAGCTTCCTCGCTAGGCGCTCATCGTTAAGAGGCTAGTGCTAGGACTGGTTGGCCGGGTGTCAGGATAATATGACTGAGTGGGACATGATGCTACATGTCTGCGGCATGATGCCCCAGTGCTAGACAGCACAATAATTCCACAATGCCAATAATGCTTGCAAAAGATGCTTTAATTTTCTCCTCTAATTCAACTAAGGTGATGTCTGTCCAACCTCACCTTATACAATGAGTTGTGATTATCCTGCTAGCTGTTTTGCTTACATCTCCATTAACAAAATGCATAGAACAAAGAATTAAAACAGCATGTTCAGCAAGTAAATAAACAATATGCTTATCTGCTTTCAAACGCCAGATTATAACATTGCTAATAATTCCAGGTAAGGCTGTTGCAGAGTTTTATCTGTTTTTAGCTTTTAAATTTTTTTGGGGTCTGTTTTTTCATTCAGACAAATAATTTCCTGCATTTATTAAGCCATCTGATGGGTTGTTTTCTTTTCTTTCTCTTTTTGCCAGTGAACGAATCATTTTTTCTTCCAAATAGAGCAGTCCCTCCTACTCGGCCACCATCCGCTAATAGTATTTTAAGAAAATCTACTTCCTGCAGAGCAACAGTTTATGTTGTTATATCTATTAATAAACAATATTATTTTAACGTTTAATAAGCCTTTCTTATAATAGAAGCTTTTATCTTTGTCTCTTTCGTTAAACGTTTTAATTTGACCTCCATAAAGTCTCTCCACCCTTTCCTACTTTCAACACTTTCCAAATGTGTCTGCAATACAATTCTAACATGATACGGTATTTCTTTGTAATTTATGCAGTATTTGCATAACCCATAAATTATCTTTCCTCGTGTTCACTGAGTATTTCTGCATTCGCTTGATTAAAGCTGGAGCAACGTTTCTTACTGTGTTGTTCGTATGCACCCAGTTGTTTCTTTGTTTTCTTCCCAATTCTTTCTACTCTGACCAACTATAGTGTTGTGTGCTAGCAATGATTCGATGTTGCCTTTCATCACAATTTCGAATGTCTTCCCATCAGGTTGTACATAATAAAGTTCTGCATTTTAAAGCATTTTCCTTGCAGTTGGCATTTATACTTCATCCATGTCATGACCTTTTGTTTGTCACCCTATTGTAGAGGTCATGCATTCTAGTGAACCCACGAAGATCCAGTTTGTGACATCATTATCAAAAATTACAGTGTCGTCAATTGCATGTTCAGCCTATAAAATATGGTCATCCTTATCTTTATATAAATGGATTTAAATTGAATAATTAAAACCACCACTGCAAGAATCAGTCAGCTTTGCATTATTTAAATAGCGAAAACATTTAATTGATAAATGGACAAAGCACAGCAGGGACAAATTAATGATTTGTCAACATAAAAATAGCAATAGTAATATTTTGATAGGAAGAAAACAGACACAAATTGATCATGATTATTTCAAATGAAACATATAGAGATATAGCCAGGAAAATCCAATAACTGAAATTGAGCTGGAAAAGGTGAATGAAAGAAAATTAAGGATACGGGAACTTGTCAGTGGTAGAGCTACTAAAATATTATAAGTCAATGATTAGGAAGTTTGTTCCAAGTGAAAACTTACACAGTTAGCAAATGCACTGGATTAGTATCATTTTAATTCTGATTACATCTATATGTACTGAACACTAATTTCAAAATATTCAGACATATTGCAGCTGATTTATGGCGATTAAATATGTGTCAAGCACAATTCTGAAAAGAGTGCTTGCTATCAGCATCCTTTCACTCTCATTGCATGTTAGATTCTAGTTGTTAGTAGTGAGGGTTGGCAAGAACATTAATCCCAGCATTCTGGATATTTGATACCCGAAACAGGCACTCTTATATTGTTAATCCTCCCAGGGCTAATTGAGCCAGAATCAGTTATATGCCCATAGATATGGCACAAACGTTCGATTACTTAGAATTCCCTATCTCTAAACCTTACGAAAACAATGGCAGGGTCGGAAGTGTTTGGTTGGGTTTGGTACAGTAGGCAACACAGGTTTATTTTTTGGTACATTTTAGATTTCGTTTTACATAAAGTTGTAGGACAATTCAGGAAGCTGTGGATTCAGTGAATCTATCTTTGTTATTAGCAGTGATTGGTTGTACTATAACGTACAGTTGTTGACTGCTGTAAGTGCAAAAATGTGTATATCACTGTAACACGTGTATACTTAAAAGCGTCTAAATACGAGGAAAACATAATAAACCTAGTCCAGTGGCTGTCGATAGAGTGATAAAATTTACAGTACGTGCATGTAGTTTGTCAGTTACTAGTTACGTCGAAGTTGAGGCAATAACGCATACTTCTGGACGCCCTCGAAGAAAAACGACAGTGCATAATTTAATGGAATTTACCGATACTGAGTCTCCACAGTATTAAGAGGATCTTAACCTTGAGCACATGCTGCCACACAAGGAAACAAGGTGAAATCCTGCCTCAAAAAAAGAATGAAACAGAATTGGAGTTACGACAGAAGGACCTTGAATTAGAAATGCAACTTCAAAAGCTGGAATTAAAATAGAAAAATTAAGCATGTTACAAGGATTGGAAATTAACCGTTTGGAAATCGAGTTCGAAAGAGTTACACATCAAGACATTGCGAAGGAGAAAACGTCGTCACCTTCGATTGTGGTGATTACATTGAGTTCAGGAAAGGATTGACCACTTTGAAAAACGACCACATGAGCATTTCGCTACTTTGGTGAGTTTGAGAAAGGAAATTACTGAGATGTATCGAGGTCTGATGCTCAGGATTGAGCGGCTAGATGATTGTGCCCCAGTTATCAGTCTCCGTAAAGAAGTTTTCCATAAACATTTTCCTTGGAGGCTCGCCATAAGATCAGGCAAAGAGCGGATTAGGGGAAACAAGTAGTTTAATTGTAGAGGCTGCAGAAAATTATATTCCCACGAAAGTTCAACAGCAAGTGCAGAAGAATAACTGGAAGCATTGTGGCAATTTCCCAACCTGTTTGGTTAAGCGAACAACTGGTGAAAGGCTTTGCCAGAAACATGTGGGGCTTTTCTCAAATTGTGCCGCTGAATCTCTGTTGGATATGGATGTCCTTGGCAAGAGGGGGCATTTGTTATTAAGAGGTCGATTTGTACTCGACGATTAGAGGACATTGGATAATACTGACCGACGTGACGATGATGACGAGAACGAAATTATCAACGATAGTTTCGAAACAGCAGATACTGAGGCTGAGGAGGGGCCAATGGCTTCTTCTGGGGAACGATGTTTTGCAGGGGAAATGGCAATCTGGTGATGGTTTGCGTGGAAGGGAAGCAAATTGCTATACCAGCAGAATTACGAAATATGGTAATGGAGTTGTCACACGATCGACCTCTTGCATGTCACTTGGGTATGGAGAAGACAAAACAGAGGATTCTTCAATTATTCTTTTGTTTTCATGGAGTACTTGCAGATGTGCAACGTGCCACGAGTATCAGATGACAGCAAAATGGTCTGCAGGCGAGAAAACAACACCGGTGATAACAGAACCGTTCTCAAAAATTGCAATGGATATTTTAGGACCGTTATTTTAGAACGAAGTCTGGACACAAGTACATTCTGACGGTGTTTTACGATGTTACGAGGTACCTTGAAGCTTTTCTTCTGAAGAATATGGAGGCAACAAAGGCAGCTAAAGCAATGGTGGCGTTGTTTAACCGAATTGGTTTCCAACGGTCATATTAGCAGACAAAGGGACCAACTTCACTAGCACATTATTCAAACAGCTGTATGAACTATTGGGTATCAATGGAATTAAAACAACGCCTTTTCACTCACAAGGTGGAAAGGTAGAGCGCAACGGGACATTAAGGTTAGTGTTCCGCAAGTTCTAAGAATGAAAGGGACGAGATGTTACCGTACTTATTATTTGAATACAACGGAGTCCCAAATGAAGAAACCTGATTTGCACACTTTGAGATGTTGAATGATTGGACGGTTAGAGGGCCAATGCAGATCTTACAATCTTTGTTTTCCGGAGAAGAGGATATCAGGAAGTCAACTGTAGAGAATGTCGTGACTATGCGTGAGAAGTTGGAGGACATCGGAACTCCTGTTAACGAGAATCTTTTGAATTGTCAAAAAAAAAAAAAAAAATCAATTTAGTCCAAGGATGAATTTCTTATTCTCTTTCCATCAAGTTAGTCCAAGATGAAGGCACAACGGCAGGGATCTTATCATGTGGCTTGAAATGTCAACGACGTAACTAGCAGGTATCAGTGCACGATTGGCGCAGTACGGTAACCTGTTATTTAAATTTACTGCGTGGACACGCTTGTAGACGAGAAGAATGGAGTGGACGTTGATTTTCCACCAAGAGCAGATGAAGGTGATGCTGGTGTTCAGCTGGGAGTCAGCGCACTGATTTTCCACCAAGAGCAGGTGAAGATGATCCTGGTGTTTAGCTGGGAGTCAGCTTTTCTCGAAGGAGTAACGAGAGGATGTTAAACATCTTTGCAACGAATTTCAGAATGTTCTAACAACGAGTCCTGGTCGAACAATGATTTTAACATAAAGTATCAAGACAATTTTGTAGACACCAATTTAAGCAACGACGGTATAGAATATCTTTCAAACAACGCAAAGACGTGAAAATAATATTGGAGCAAATGTTCTTCTTGTGTATTAGCTGACAATAAAGACTGAACTCTTTGGTTATGTGTAGATTAATGCAAGAGTAACAATATCACTTTATTCGACGCGTATCCAGTACCAAGAATGTATGATCTATTTCTAAGTTATGGAGGATACCTGCATCAGATAGATCTAACTAAGGGTTACTAACAAGTTCTCTAGCTGATGAATCAAGGCCATATTCTGCATTTGTGAACCCGTTCGTAATTTATGAATTTAACGTCATGCCATTCAGTATGAAATGGGCACCCGCCAGTTTCGCCCACCTAATCAACTTATTGTTGTCAGGACTATATAATGTCTCAGCGTACTTTGACAACATCATTATGTCAAGCAAAACATAGAGGATATGCGTGCTTTGCCGTAACGTATACGTGAAGATGGCCTCACAATAAAATCATCACAATGCAAGTTTGGAGTATATGAAATCGAATATCGTCGGTGGCGGCAAAATTAAAACATGTGATATTCAAATTAAAGCAATTCTTGAGTTTCTACAACCCACGACGAAAAAGGGCATGTCTGGATACGACAGAAATCTCATCAAAGACTTTGTAGACGTATAAGCATCATTAGCCTCCATGATGCAGAAAGGACAACCAATAGACTTGTATGGACTGAAGATGCCGTACGATTCTTAAAAATGTTGATGGGTGATCTTACTAAGACCTCATTCCTTATGGTACAGGTTTTCAGCAGGGAATTCATTGGCCAAACAGATGATACTGACAATACGATTGGTGTTGTGCAATAGTCTATCTTAGCCGGAACCTTCTTCCACAAGAGTAGCAACATGCAGCTATCGAGACAGAATCCATTGCGATCAATCGGGCGATTGAATCATTACGGTACTACCTGTCATGGACAACATTTGAAATTGTGACTGATTGCAATCGACTACCAGGATTAAATGAAATGCAAGGCTAGAATCAGTGTCTACTTTGATGGTGTTTTGGCACTCTAGCCTTACAACTTCACAATAAAGCACACTTGCGGCAAACAACACGCGAATGCGGGAGGATTATCGCGCATGTAACTGAAGTGTGTTTAAAAGGAATTGAATGACAAGAGATACTGATGTGCTTACTACACTTCAAAAGCATTTAGCAACCTACTGGAATCGCTCAGCATTTATGGATATTTCGAACATCTATATCTTTTGGAATCAAAATGTAATTTAGGTTGATATAGACGGTAACTATTTGTTAGATTTCCACAATTGTGGATGGTCACTAATGGATCTCTAGAATCATTTACTGAATATAAAACAAGTCAATTTAAGCGTTATGCGTTTCAACAGCAACATAAGCTTTAATGCAAATTTTATCGTTTGATTTATCTACTAAAACCATCAATTTTTTTTTTAAACATTGCATCGACAACAAAATTAAGAAGGGAGATGTTGTCAATATACTTTCAAACTCCTTGAATATTAGATTGCAACTATTAGTAGTGACAGTTGTCCCGAACATTAATCTCAGCATTCTGGATATTAGATACCAGAGACTGTCAAGAGCCAACGTTCTGATGTTTATTTTCTAATGGTTAATTGAGACTGGACCAGTTCTATGCTCTTGGATAAGGCACAAATTATATAAAGTTAATTAAAATTCCTTATCTCTAACCGTTACTAAAACAATGACAGAGTTGTGGATTGGCTTGTTATTGTAAGCAACACCCGTTTGGCGTTTTGTGTGTAGATCTCAGCTTTCGTTTTACATAAAGTTGTAGGACCCTTATTTGATGTCTGTGTGTCCTTTGAACCCAATTGTAACAATACGTAATAAAAAAACCCCTGTATTTCCTGAGAGCATTGTTGCTGAAGTGTTTCTTGCTTTTGACCAAAATTATGTCAAAAGTTGTCATTTCAAGAATAGCAGGTTATCATGTGATAAGCTTTTAAAGAGCAAATAATTTATGCAATGCTGTCCAAAAAGTTATCAATGATGAACTTAATTATCTTGAATGATTAGACCTTTTTGTGCTCATGCATATTCTGAACGATTTGTTTCAACCATTCAAAGAAACACTGAAGTATGACGTGCAATTAACCTTTATAACGGTTAAAATTTATAATGGTGTCACGTTCAAAAATCTCTTGCAAAGTAAATGGAGGGTGATCAAAGTGAATACCACGTTAGAAAGGATCCTGAAAAAGTTACTTTACAAATGCAAAGATCCAAAAGATCCAACTAAAGGTGAAAACGTGAGACAACTTGGAAAATATTCACTGGAATTCAAGAAAGTCAAAATATCAACAATGAACAAGAAGACTCCAACACCTCACAGGACGCCACGATCATACAATGTGAAAGAAACAATATGTATTGAGATCTAATCAATTATTTGACAGTTAGAGCTGCAGATGTTTCGGGTATCTTGTTCATCTGGTGGCAGAAAAACAAAAACACCTTGTAAACATAATGTTTATAATAAAGAAATAAACACCACTAAAAAACATCACACTACAATGTCTCCATATAATGGCAAAGATTCGACTTTGCCCAGTTATATCCCTAAAATGTTTTAACTTTTCATGTAATAAATAACGTGTGCAAAAAGCATGGCTTTAAGGTTAGATTAATGTCTTAGTTTTTACCTGCAGACAAATGTCGACAGAAACAAGAAAAATATGTTTAACTCTGTTTACTGTGCAGAACTAATCAGTGCTGCTACTACTTGCCCATATCCTGTTTTTGAAGAGCTTGCTTAAGATGTCAACAGCTCCACCATTAATAACGCAGAAATTGCAGAACCTAATGTATTTTCGCAATCAGTTATTTGATAGCGCATAGACGTTTATCTGGCAATGTATAAAACTGTGCATATAAAACGAAAATCAAGCTTATTTTGTTGAATACTTTATTGTTATTTAGCTAACCCATTGTGCAGTTGTTATGCGTAGTAGAAATGTTGACTGAAAGGAAACAAACTATTGAAACAATATGTCCTGCAGCCTTAAACTTACTTCAACTGTTGTCTACAGAATGGTTCTTGAGCTTTATTATTGGTTCACGGTCAAGTTTGGACGCTAAAGAGATTATAAAACCAAACATACCAAACTTGTTCACAAGTTCACCCTCATAACAAATGGCATATTACCGACTCAAGTTCTTTAGTTCAACATATATTATACTCTCTGCATATTAAAGTAGTTTTTTATGAACCAAAGGAAGGTGCAATTTATGTTTCGAAAGCAAGCCAAATAATAATATAAACTCATAACGATTGCCATTATTGTTCACTACACGTCAATGAGCTTAAGAGAAATGTGTTTCTCACACCTCCGCGTTAAAGACAATGTCATCCAATAATCAGTAAAGCCAAAACCCGTGGAGCCTATGATACGCACACGTCAGGGCAGGGCCCGACATCTACAAACTCGATCAAACTGATTACCATTACAAAGTCCAAGGTGTCTCTTGCGTATAGTAATGAGAAATCACCATTGTATCCTGCACTAACAATAACGTTGCTACTCAACAACAAGGCATTTCCTTCCATGACAACAACAACTGACAATAATTTTAATTTTAGGTTTTAAAACATGTGTGTTTTGGATTTTTAACATAGCTTTAACAGTTAACGATGTCTGCAGTGTGGCAGTTTGTACTGATGTCTAGCACTGGGGCATAATGCCACAGATGGCATTATGTCCCACAAAGTCACATTATCCTGACAATAGGCCGACCAGTACTAACTCTAACCCCTTAATGCTGTGCGCCAAGCGAGGTAGCTGCTATTACCATTTTTATAAATCTTTTGGTATATCTCGGCCGGGGTTCGATCCCGCGACCTCCAGCATCCGAGGTGGTCGCTCTAACTAATAAGGCCACTGGAGCGATTGGTTACAAAACATAATGGAGATTAAACATGATAAACTAAAAGCATTGAAATCGACCATTAGGAATTGATTTAAATCAACAACAAGCTCAGCATTTACAAAAAGATAAATGAGATTATTTTAAAAAATGTACTCAGAAAGCAATTAAACTAAACAGAAAGCCAAGACATCGAAGCCCCACTGAAGATTGATATTAAACAATTGAATTAAAACCAATTAATCGTTGGAGAATGAAAATAAATAAAAGGAAAAAGAGATTGTCCGGAAGCTTTGAAGAGAAATTCAATTTGGAAATTAAAATAAAAACTTAAACGGAGAGAGTCTGTGCCTTAGACGTTGCCTGTGAAGAAAAGGCCTCCAGAATGGAAATTTTCACTCCTGGTTGTTTAAATGCCTCCTTTCCTCCTTTGTAAATGGAAGTTCTATTACGATATATCTGGCAAGGAAAGACCTCGCTTGCGTAACGATTGTCTGCTGTCAAAGATGTTTATCTCTAACAATCCAATTTTTTTTATAACAATAGTAAATTATCCATTTCATTGCAGAGACTAAATTTTGTTGCTAGTTTAAAGCAATATTTTCAATTAATTAAAAACTATTATTTATTATTAGAAGAAGGAACTAAATACTTCTTTTATTTATGACGGATATCAGAATTCGAAATGTACGTAAAAGTCAAGGAGTAAATGACTGTACATAGTAACAAAAAAGAAACTATTGACGTTGATTGTTTGGAACACAACTCTAACATCAAAATTAATGTATGACAACAACTACAAGGCTACATGTTTAAGACTCCAAATTCAGAGATATAAACGAGCACCTAGTGAATCGAATACAGTGTTGGGGATTTTGAATCCTAAAAGGTTTTTAATTGTCATCGATCAAATAAACAAGACAATGAAGAACTCGACTTTAGCACAGCTGAATTATTCTATAATGTAAGGATCTTTGCTTTTCAAATAAAATATTTTCACTCTATTTCATACACTGTTAATAGTCATTACAAACAATTACAAAGAGTTACAATTACCAAAATGAATATCATTATAAAACATGAAGATGCAAAGGTTAACATTTTCAAGGTTTGCTATCAAGGTATTCTTGTCGCATTAAGTAAATAAAAACTGACGATGCACACAATTTGTTGCTGGAATAATTACAGATATATCTCTGAGGTAATGTTGTAACTTCATTTTACCTTTAAATACTGAGACGAAACATACAAGGAAAGATATAACATAAGGTCAAGTAAGTAATAACGACTTTAAACCAAGGATAACGACATTAAAAATTTAGTTGACCCTGTTAAATTAACTAATCAGCTACTAAACTTTGCACAAAGACTTTGGAAGAAAATAATTTGAAACATGGAAGACTCGGGTTAAAAATAAACTGGCAGTTATTGAGCAAAGTGGTTCCGAATGAGTTAGTAGCTTTGACCTATCACAACGGGAAAAATTGTTTTAGATCCAAGTTTCGTCCACAGAGAGATTGGGAGCGTTTTCTAGAAGCTAATATTCAAAACAACGTACAGTCAGTTAAACAGAGGATTAACATTCAAATAGATGCTCTAAGGACTGGCAAGGAAGACATTTAAACAAAGTGAAAAAAAAACCAAACGAAAATATACTTCCATGAAGACTGGTAGTAACACTCTACAATCTCAAATGGAGCAGTTAACAGTTGTTTTACAATGACAATCACTAGACATAGCTGGATTAGAGAAGTACACGTGATAACACATTGCATGGTAGTTGTCTTAAATTACCTATGTTCAACATAGCATTCGCGTTCAGATCAGCAGAAAAGTAAACGTTGATGCCCCAAAAATGTATATCTAGTTTTTGTCTGATGCTGGGAAAATATTACGTTGGTAACGAAGAAAGCTAGGTATCTAGCATAGGCAATACTACAAATGAAAATGACACCGTCTTCATAGAAGCAATTGCGTATGTTGAAGATAAGTGGCACGTTCAGAGGAATATAATCTGCTAATTTAAGGAAAGAATACGAAATTTAGAATGACATTATATTATTCCGAACGTCAGACACATTTACATTCGTTTTTGGTATATATATGACAAAGCTGAGCGATGTGTGCATGGTATTTCCTGGTCATTTGTAAAGACAATGATCACGGGTATCGTGCCATACCAAAAATGTTAAAAAATGATTCAGTGAATAAAAAAACTTAAAGATAAATTAGATTCAATACTTCATGTCAGAATATCACGTTTACCTTTTTTAAAAAGGTATCATTTTTAAAATATCTGCTTGGTACACACACGCACAGAATAATTTGTTCGGAAACTATTGTTTAAATCAGATGAGTAACTCGTGAAAAACATGGCAAAATGTAAGTGTCTAATCAGTTCTTACAATTTACAAAATTTTATATTGAATTTTATATTGAGACTACATAAAATAATGTATACAGAGAGTGACATGGAATTATATGATGCATTTTGAATTAACGTGTCAGAATAAATATACAGGATACATTTCAATTTGCGAATCCAACACAATAATAAATGAAAATTGGTTGTAAGTGAGAGAGAGAGAGAGAGAGAGAGAGAGAGAGAGAGAGAGAGAGAGAGA
>JAECUM010046135.1:0-13517 GCA_016617855.1 Megalonaias nervosa
CTTTTTATGACAACTCAACCTGAACAGAAAGTCAGATTGATGTGTGGTTTTCATTAGAAGACTTCATGTGATGTCCAGATGGTCATAAATGAAAATAGCACTATCTGAAATCCAGTATGGCTGGCACACAGCAGCCATCTTGAAAATCTGCTTATCCAGAATGGACGGTTATATCAACATGAAGTTTTCATTGAAAGACTTCTTATGGTGTCAGGTTGGTTCTAAATGAAAATAGTGGTGATTAAACATCCAGTATGGCCACCACAGCAGCCATCTTGAAAATCATTATTGCTACTCCTGAAGGGTAAGTCGTATTTGAAAATTTTGTTATCTCTACTCCTTCCAAATAGATGACTTTATCAGCATGAAGTTTTCACAGATTGCCTTCTTATTATACATAATTTGTACTTACAACCATATGAAAATGGTGCCAGTTGTACTTCCATTATGGTTGCCACAGCAACTGCTGTAAAAATCTTATTTGGTGCTCCTCCCTCAGAATGGATGATCATTGTGACATGAGGTTTCCACTAAAACACTTCTAAAAATGTCCTGCTTTGTCCTAAATGGTGCCAAGCTGACCACAGTAGCTAATGTGAAAATTTTGTTCATGCTGAAGAATATCAGAGATGGTCTTAACATGTGACAGTTTTCATAATGGCAGACGTATTAAACAGAGCTGCTCAACATACCCTAACTAATGATGTAACCACAGCTGTGAATTTACAGCTGGCAGAATGAGATGCAGTGCTCTCTACCTCTGCCTTTCTTAAGGACCACCATAAAGCCAAGTTATGCTCAGAACCTTTTATCATCTAATCTCCTCTTTAGTGGTGAAGTTGATGAAGTCCACAAACAGACCATCATGAAGACCAGTTTTCCCCTTCACAGCCTAGCCACAGCAGTCAGGGAAATCAGCAAAGAGATGGCAGGGATGCCTCTAGGACACAGACCTTTGGGAAGAAGTTTTACGGAAGCTACAGCCATTGAAAACGACAGTTCTTGCAAACAAAAGTGGATAAACAGCATAGAGAGAAAGCAATCATTTTTGCCAGCATCTCTGTCCATCACAGTCTCCCTATCTCAAAAGATGACATCATCTTCATGCTGCCCTTACCAGAGATATTGGTAAGGGGAAGGCTTAAATTCTTCACTACTGAATAGGATAAGATTTGTCATGACAATTGATGGATCTGACAAGTGGTTTCTGATGGACTCGGCATCACTTTCAGCACACCTTCTCCTTTTTCCAGGGTTCCTTCAGCTAAAAACGTCCCTACTGACCCATTCAAAGCCACTGCTTTGCAGCAAGAAATCAACATCCTTCTCAAGAAAAAGGCAACAGAAATTTTTCAGAATGTAAATTCTCTGGATTTTTCGTCAAAGCTGTTTCTGGTTCTAAAGACAAATGGTACTCATCGCCCTGTCACTGACCTAGGTGCACTCACTTCATTTGTGCCCCATGGTTAATGATGGAAAAACCATGATGGGTTTTAAATGTCATCATGGGGGAGACTTCGCAATCAATGTGGACTTACAAGATGCATTTTTGCACTTCCCCACTCACATGGCTTCCAGGAAATTCCTGCATTTTGCCTTCAAAGACACTGTTTTCCAGTTCAGGACACACCCTTTTGAACTCAACATCAGACCCAGGGCCTTCACTCAATTGCTGGACCGGGTGATGGCAGATGTCCAGACCGTCTCTGTTTTGGCAACATTAAACTACCTGGATGATGTTCTACAAAAGCATTAGGTGAGTTATGTTTGGAGCAAGACATGATATCCTTTATTATTCTCCTTCTCAACCTTGACTTCCTTGTCAATAGGGACAAATCTGACCTAGTACCATCTCAACATTCTTTTCATCTAGGTTTGTTGTTCAAAACTCAGGTAAACAGAGCATGTCTCCCACAGGAATGAGCATTACAAATCATTACAGTTGTGGCTTCTTTACTTATACAGGACAATCTATCTACTCGAGATTTCCTTCACCTGTCAGGCCTGTTGCGTGCAGCAGTGGACATCATAGTCCTGGGTCAATTCTTTTATCCAAATGGAGGCTCTTTGGACCAGCCTCTCAAAATCGGCATGAATACAAGGTTCCATGTCCAAAATGGAGCATCCTCATTTGAGTCACATCGGGTATACCTCAGCAAATATAACCTAGAGAAAACTCGGTATGTAAGAAGTAAGTACAGCGATCTTGGGGAAGCCAGTGGAGTGTGTCCTCCCCATGAGATTCATTTACATATCAACATTCTTGAGACGAAAACCTTTTAGAAAACTTTTCGTTGGTGGCAGGAGGATCTAAAAGGAAAGGGAGTTCTCATTCTGTCTGTCAACGGTTGTGACTTATCTCAAATGGCAGGGTGGAACCTAGTCACCAGACCTTTGCATTCTGGTTTGAGATTTTTTAAGTGGTGTCTTCAGTAACAGATCCATGTCCAAGTTCTTCATATTCCAGGCTGACCTGTATATTAGTGGACTCGTTGTCCTGGAATAATCAACTAATACAGATGGAATGGTCTGTTTATCCCTCCGTTTTCTCTCAGATATATGCCTGATGGGCTCATCCAATGGTGGACCTATTTGCAACAAGGTGGAATGCCAAACTCCCAACCATTGTCTTGCCAGGTTGATGTTCTGTCCATAGATTGGAATGGCCTGGTTGCATACGCTTACCCTTCAACACCTCTGATTCAGAAGGTGTTAGAGAAAGGAGAATTGGAGTGTCATCTTGTTCTGATTGTCCCACTCAGATGGGAGAAGTTGTGGATATATTTACTTCAGATTACAAAACTTTTCTGTCAGCCACAAATGACTATCTGTGCAAGCTCAGAATGATACCTTGTGGTATGCTTCATACAACATGACATTTTTAAAAGAAACAACTACTAACCTGACAACCATGCAGAAAAATCTGCTTGTGTAGCAAAATCTGATTGTTTAAATATACTCTTTTAAGGTGATTCCACTTTAAATATTAGTTAGAAATTCATTATTAAAGTTCTTGCACACCATGTGAAAATTAGTACAGATATGTTTATTTTGCATTTTTGAATGCATGCAGATAATTTCTGTTTGATTTGTATCAAGGCAAACGTTTTTATTTTAAACAATTGCCAGCAAAAGCTGGATTTCTGGCTTGGCTTTGACTTTGAGTCATTTGGTTGCCTGTACAAATATTATGACTGGATCCATTATTAATTTTTTTTGTATCATAGATTGAAATTCAGTCAAAAATTAGGGAGGAAGAACCAGACCTTGTGCTGAAAGGGAACTCATTTCTTTTAAGAGCTTCAGAACTGGCCTGTGTGTTGAAGAATATTGAATATTTTATTTAAACAAATGAAGATTGTTGATTGGCAAAAATTAAATATTTGTTGAAGAAGCCTGTATATGGATAGGCTTGAAACTAAACCCCTTTTAACACTATCATCACACAGGTACTTCAAGATGTAAATATTTTGATCGCTACTGGGTCAAATGCTTATAGTGGCCACCTTGAAATTTTGATAGTGGGCACCAAAAACATGCCACACAGCATATCACTTTGTTTATACAGTCTACTCCTGTATAATTGTGCAGAAACTGTACTTGTATTTTGCCACTCTTGCCAGAAAAGTATGATAATGGTTCAAAATTTTAACATAAAAGTTTTTGGGAATTAAACTAGTCTGTGACCATGTATGGCAGCAGCTCAGATGTATTTCATTCTGACATTTTTGGTATATTGGTAATGTTTGCTATGTGCTACTTTGTATCTTAGTCAGACCTATGCCCCAAAACTACAAGTCAAGAATTCCTTGCTTATTTTCTTATTTTGGCAAATTCTTGACATTCTGCACTAAAGCTATTGTAGACTGTGCTAATGCAGTTGAAATCGAATGTGATGCATTGATTATATATATAGTGCAAGGGAGATAACCCACTTTGTGGAGTATGTGTGAACAGCACATTTCATTTTTTCACTTTCTTTTATTATTCATATTTTTCTGTTTACATGTGTACCTCCAAATAAAAAATAGTTGTGTATGCATATAGAGATATGAATCTATTCATTAATATTTATTGTATGTTAATTCTTTTGACATGCATGGTGAATTTGTAACATCTATAAGTCACTTAATCTTGCTATTAATCGGTATGTTCTGTTTGCTGTACTTGGCATATTTGAAGCACCTTGACTCAGACTTCACTTAAAGTTGATTGTTCTGAACATCAGATTATCAGCTTGAAAAAGATTACCTATATGTTTTACAGATTTGCAGTTTAAAGTTTAGAAGTCTCCTGACTCTGTAAAGTAAATATGTTTGAACAGTATGGTATGTCATTTATTGATATTATACAGAACTGATAATCTTTTGAGGTTCAACATAAGGTGGTGAATCTGGGAATTCTTAGCGACACCAGACCCATCATTGGAGAGTTGCATATCCTTCATATAAGAATAAATCACAGAAATGAGTTGGGCTTTATTTTGCCTGCATATAAGACACATATACTTGACCAATGCATAACTTCAGAAAGGTAAACCATGACCAGAGTGTCTACTGATGGTGGAACACATTTTTGTCAAGTTTGTAATCAAGTCACTAGTGTCCACTGATGGAGGAACACATTTATGTTAAGTTTGTATTCAAGTTACTAGTGTCCACTGATGGAGGAACACATTTTTGTCAAGTTTGTAATCAAGTCACTAGTGTCCACTGATGGAGGAACGTCAAGTTTTTGTCAAGTTTGTAATCAAGTCACTAGTGTCCACTGATGGAGGAATGCATTTTTGTCAAGTCAGTATTCATGTCACTAATGTCCACTGAGGAGGAACGCATTTATGTCAAGTCAGTATTCAAGTTATTAATGTCCACTGATGGAGGAACACATTTTTGTCAAGTCAGTATTCAAGTTACTAATGTCCACTGATGGAGGAACGCATTTTTGTCAAGACAGTATTTATGTCACTAATGTCCACTGATGGAGGAACACATTTTTGTCAAGTCAGTATTCAAGTTACTAATGTCCACTGATGGAGGAACGCATTTTTGTCAAGTCAGCATTCAAGTTACTAATGTCCACTGATGGAGGAACGCATTTTTGTCAAGTCAGTATTCAAGTTACTAATGTCCACTGATGGAGGAATGCATTTTTGTCAAGTCAGTATTCAAGTTATTAATGTCCACTGATGGAGGAACACATTTTTGTCAAGTCAGTATTCAAGTTACTAATGTCCACTGATGGAGGAACACATTTTTGTCAAGTCAGTATTCAAGTCACTAATGTCCACTGATGGAGGAACACATTTTTGTCAAGTCAGTATTCAAGTCACTAATGTCACTGATGGAGGAATGCATTTTTGTCAAGTCAGTATTCAAGTCACTAATGTCCACTGATGGAGGAATGCATTTTTTGTCAAATTAGTAATCAAGTTACTAGTGTCTATAAACGGAGAAACACATTTTTTAAAGTCTCTGATCCTTCACACTTTGAGAAAGAATTGTTTTTTAATGTCAACTGTATTAATAGTATTTTTGTACCATCCCCCCAAAAATCATGGACTTTGCAGAAGAATGATTTTCATGAAAAATTTTGACCTTTTTTTTAAAGACTCTACTTTATCACCTTCATCTTTTATTTTACATACATGTACCTTTTGATGAATTATAACTTTTTTACCTTTTATCTTTATTTTCTAGGAGCATATATTTGCTTTTATTTGGAATGGTTTATCTTGCTGAAGATTTTAGAATTCGTTATCCAGTTAAATTTTTAACAATATAACCTGTACTTGGCACTGTATAGCCAGGATTGTGTTTATGGTCTATTAATCCCTTGTCATACATTCATATTTGTTTATGCAAAACCAGCCCCATCACTTGAACATAATTACAAGTTGCAGGTAAATAGCAAAAACCAAAGAAACTGTGAAGTCAAACTTATATATTTTCAATTCTGAGTTTGTTGTTGATCACTGGTTTTGAAATTGATATTCACAAAACTGATAATTACAAAATATAATAAGCTTAACATTTTATAGTTTGACCAGTGAAGTAATTTGTTTAAAATTTTTATTCACATTTAAATGTTTGTGATGAGCACATTAAAGTTAGTGTGCTTGAAGTGCAGACCGGTAGCTCTTTGGGTTAATTCCAAATCCAGAGTTATAGATGCCACTTTTATGTACAAGCCATTTTAAGCCAGCAAGGGAGTAGATGGATCTATGGATGTTGTTTTGGAAATTTAAGATAGCTAAAAATGTAATGATGGTAAGATATTGCGATTAATGTGTTAGTGAACTGCAGTACAGCCAATTTCTCAGACCTTATTTATTCCCATTACTGGTTTATCTGAACCCACCATGTGTCCCGAATGGTACAAATTTGCTGTAATCTAAAGCCATTTCGCTGAATGTGTTTTGTTTCCCAAAGAATTTCAATAATAAGGAACTGCTGTATTTTGACTCTAATGAGAATGTATGTCATTATAAACATCAATCATTTGTATACTTTGTATATTTTCAGGTTAGAGGCAAGTGTGAAGAAATGACCATGAATGAAAATGATTTTACAAAAATCAAGAGAAAACCAAATCAGAAGATCAGGATAAGAGATGACTTGGAAGAAATCATGTAAGCACATTTACTAAAGAGACACCAAGAGGTTAAATCAGTTTTCAAATTGCGTGGCCTTCCATGTTTTACAAAATATTTGGGGTAATGGCAAAGCTTGTGTGGTCTACATTGGTACAGTCTAACAATGCATCCAAATTAAAATTGAATTTGGAAACTCTGTCCAGACACCACCCTAGGCTTTCAAGGTAGAAAGAAGGGACTTCTTCCAGGCAGATCATGGAAAAGTGAGGGAGAGTATGGAAGTCTTAATAAATTTTAACAACAATACTAAACGAACAAACTGTAGTTAATAATAATAATAATATTATTATTTCCACACTCTCTTCCACCCCTTTTCGCAAAAGGTGGGAGACAAGATCCAGATGTCTATCAATCTGTTGCCTTTTATTTCTGTACTATAATTTTATAACTGTTTGCAGTTAATAGATGAAGTTTGGAATAGTCATCTATCATCGAAGTGTGATCTATATGCATATCAGAAAACATGTCTGAATGGTGAAGACAAACTGTACATAATTGACTGCATTTACTTTTTGTGCAGGGTTCAGCACTTTGCCTGCCCTATGATATTCATGGCAGTTTTATGTCTTCTTAATTCATGGAAGTTTAATACATAGTTTATTTATGAGATTTTTAAGGGTTACAATGATTATTCTTTTTATTTTATGCCAAATCCCTGGCTAAAAGCCAGCAATGCCAATCATCATTGTAGTGTACTACACTTGTTTGTTTTTACATCTTATGGGGTGGCCTGTTGTCCATCTTCTGTCATCCGTCTGTTTGTTAGCACAAGTTTTTTTGTTATTAATGTTCCTCCTAAATTACTAAGAGGATTGTTATAAAACTTAAACACACATCCATCCCATGATCAAGTTGGTCCTAAATGAAAATGGTGTCACTTGGGTATCCAGTATGGCTACCACATGAGATAGGATTTTCATGAGAATGCTTCTTATCATATTCTGTTGGTCCTAAATGAAAATGGTGTCTCTTGGACATCCAGTATGACTACCACATGAGATAGGATTTTCATGAGAAAATGCTTCTTATCATGTTCTATTGGTCCTAAATGAAAATGGTGTCACTTGGGTATCCAGTATGGCTACCACATGAGATAGGATTTTCATGAGAAAATGCTTCTTATCATGTTCTTTTGGTCCTAAATGAAAATGGTGTCACTTGGGCATCCAGTATGGCTACCACATGAGATAGGATTTTCATGAGAAAATGCTTCTTATCATGTTCTATTGGTCCTAAATGAAAGTAATGTTGATTTCAATTTTGTTATCACTACTGATTTTAAATGGAAACCCTTTTCAACAAGTTGTTTTCACCAGATGACTTCTTATGGTGTCTGGTTGGTTCCAAATGAAAATAATTGTGACTGTTAGTAAAATCATGTTACTGCAACTTCTCCTGAATTGATGGACAAATTCACAGGGGCTTTTCACCAACGAATTCTAATGACGTCTAGTTGGTCCTAAATTAAAATAGTGCTGATCTTACATCTATCATGACTAGTACCACAGCTGATTTGAAAATCTTGTTATTATTCAAAAATATTTTAGACAATTTATACACTCAGCAATTAGAAGGAAGAAATACTCTCAGTATTGAATTCCTGGAAGTTATTTCTAGTTGGTAGAGAGTGTGTCCCTTTGAGGGACTGATGTTGTTTTTCCTATCATCAGAATGTAGATTTAGATATACAAGCCACATGTATGAAATTTCTAAGTAAAGATAGTCATTTAAAAATGATCAGAATATGAATGCATGATTTCAAACATTGATTCAGAACAAACTTATTGAGTGAAGGGAGGTCCAGTTGTCATTTTCTATTAAAACGTAACAAATAATATTGAAACTGTTTGAAATAATTTTCATTCAATTAAACAAAAGAACTGAGTTTGTACAGTGTGTATGGAGACCTGTTTAGTATAAGGAAGCAAGTTTCTTATAGAAAGAAAACGAAGACATTTCTTTTAACAAGATTGAATGAAGTACCTGGAATGTGCACATGCCATAGTGCAAAGAAATTTCCATGAAGTCACGTGGTATCAGTCAGTACGCTGTATGCATCATATGCTTTGGCCCTGATTTTAGTTATCCGTCAATTTAAGGTTTGACTTTTGTAAGCATTGCTTTGTGATATAAATCCATGCATGGTGTCGTCACATCAATGGTAGAATAAAGAAATGTAGAAAACAATTACATGGCAAAAGAGATGTGAATCAGCTTTATATGGTGAAATGCACTTCATTATTTTTATGATGAAGAGTAACATCAAGTGACAAGCCAAAATTGTCAAAAATTAGTTCCTTCTAACAAAGGAAATAAAAAGTAAATCAAAACTCTTCCAAAACATGCCAGATAAGTACTTATTGTTCCTGATCAAACTCTCTTGCAATAAATCCATCAGCTTATCTCTTACAAACACACACACACACACACACACACAGACACATTAATGAAAGCTGTCTTGTCCTGAATTTTTTTTCATTTATCGTAAAATTCCATCTTCTCTTCCACACACACACACACACACACACACACACACTATAAAGCTGTGGGATACACTTGTTGCAAGTTAATGTTGTCAGTGATACAGATAATGTCATTGTGCTTATGATATCATGAAGATCAATAGTGTTAATAGTGGTTTTTGCATTTTTAATATTGAAAAGAAAATTTTCTGAGTATAAGCAAAAATATAATTTATGACAAAGTTTCCTTTGAAAACTAAACTTTTGATGCTGCATCCAATAATGCAAAATGATTTAGAGACAGTGTCTTCTTTCTTTAGGTACACCAATACTAATGATCCACCATCATTTCTCCACCTCAATTTTCAGAGTAGAAGAGAAAGAGGGAAATAATTCACCATATTTGTTGGTGTGGGATAGTGAAATCCAAATTTTTGGATCAGAATTTATGGGCAGGAACTTGGTAAAGCATCATTCCTGCCAACAAAGTTTGGCCCTCTGGTGGGATTCACTGTTCTACACCAGTGCTTGTGATGTGTTCTGATAGCATTGTCTATGCATGGCAGATGAGACAAAAAGTGTGATCAGACCAGTATGATAATAGAAAAATGACCATACTCCTTCAATTTGTATTTCTAGTGTCAAATCTGTTATCTATTTATCCTTGCAGTAAAACAGGGAAGGTTACCAACTCTGCAAATGGGGCAGACTTTGGGAAAAGAGAAGCAGAAGTATCCATGCAAAAAGTATCAGGTATGTATGATGAAGCAGCTGACTTTTTTGTCCACACTGCTTGCAGCAAAAGCATCTTGATTTGGTTCGGTCCAACCATGTTTTTAATTCATACACAGGTATGTCCATTCCAATAAGCATGTTATCATTGTTGTTCAAAAATCTTTTAACGGAGGCAAATGAAATTAGTTAGACCTTGATTTTCAGGGCATTAAACAATTTTTTTTCTACTTTTTTGGCATTGGTAGTGGCCTACCTCCAATTACTGGGAAAACCAATTCACCAGAATTTCAATGATTGGGTGATCCACAGTTTTTAGGTTCAGTCCCTTCATCAAGATCTGTTCCATTGTTGGTCCTGTGTGAGTCATTTGGGTCTTCTGTGCAACCTTGAGAAGTCAGAACTTCTTCCATAACAGGACTTTGTGTACATGGGGGTGAACTCCTCATGAACCAGAACTTAGTCTATGTTCCACTTGATCAGATAAATTGAATTCTGGCACTCTTAGAGGCACTGTGAGTGAAAACATCATTGTCTCCTTGCCTTTACTTAATCCCTATTGGGAACCTTTAAAACACCTCTGTGGGCTTGGTTCCTCTAGGATGTCTGCTTATGCAGCATTTCAGTTCCTCCTCGCAAGCTGGAAACCACACGGAGATTCACTATCAGCTTCAATCACTCTAGGACCAGTTTTTCATCACCATTTGCACTGGCAGATGAATCAGGAAAGATTCCTGACAGAAGTCCCCATACATGCTCCTGATCCCACTACTGTCTGTTTGCTGATGGATCGGATTCTGGTTGGGGTGCTCATTTAGAGCCAGGGTGCATATTCTATAGGGTCTTTGGACTTAGGCCAAATCATCCCTCACTTTGCTCATCACAAGTAATCTCTGCCAGAACAGGATTTTGGGCAGTGTTGTCAGTTGCATCATTGAGGCCAGGAGAGTTTCTCCATCCAAGGTCTATCTTGCCAGGTGGAGGATCTTCTGTAATCAGTGCCTTACGAAACATGTTAATCCTTGGTTTCCTTCAGTAACTTCTGTTGCTGATTTCCTTTCCTTCCTGTTTGTGAACAAAAGATGTTCAGTCTCCACTATCAAGGGCTTTAGAGTTGCTATTTCCAACACACTTAAAATTTCTCAGGGCACATTAGTTGGTTCAGATTCACATGATGCTGATCTTATTAAATGTTTTGAGATGCAGTTTTCTGTCTCCCCCTCTCTTATGCCCAGATGGAGTCTTACTTGTTGTATGATCTTAACCAAAACCCCTTATGAACCATTGAGTGAGGTCTTCTTTCAGGACTTCACCCTCAAGACTGTTTTCACAGGCTCTAGCATCTGCACAAAGATGCATTGAAATTCTTGCCTTGTCTCTTAAAACAGGCTGTCTCTGGTTTAATGGAAGTTATGATTCCATTTCTCTCCTTTGTCAACTGGGATTTTTAGAGCCCATGAGGTTCAGGCCATTGCTGCCTCATCAGCCTATCTTAATCACTCCTCCATGCAAGACATTATAAAGACAGCATTTTGGTGTTCCCATACAGCCTTCTTCTTTTACTCCAACATGTTAGCACAACAGAGTGCAGGCATCTATTCTCTGGGAACTGTTGTTGTGGCACAACATGTGGCCCAGAGAGACACAAATAGTCTATAATATGGACCTCTCCTGAAAAAGTGGCTATTGTCAAATGCCCTCCCATCCCACTGATGTTCTGGAGGAATCATCATCTGTGAAAACGATGACCATTCTGTGCATGTCCAAGGCCAAGTGTACAAGTGGACTGTGTCATACTGAAAATTCTCTGCTTTTTTGGAGGATGTATTCGCAGTGAATGGATGGTAGTTTTTCAGCTTGGATAAGTATAAAGAGCACAATAGTGTCAAGTAAATATTGCATAAATAAAATTAGTTACCCCCTTCACCAAAGTACATGTTAGAGATTCACAGAGTGGAACTGTCAGGCAGTCTCTGCTATAACATGATGTTGAGGTCATAGAGAGCCACTGTGTTATGTATCATATTCTACAGGCAGATCTCCCAATAACACAAAGTTAGGGGTCCACAGAATGCCACTGCATTATGTAATATATTGTACAGGTGAGTTCCACTTAACATGATGTTAGGAGTCCATAAAGTGCCACTGTGTTATGTACCATGTACAGCTTGTCCCCACTCTAACATGTTGGTAGGGTTCCACAAAGTGCTATTGTACTTTGTGGCATATTGTACAGTAAATCCCCATTATTGGATGGTAGGGGTCCACAGAATACCACTGTACTGACAAACCTCACTTGAGCACAATGGAAGAAGTTCAGAAAGTGCCACTATGTTAGTACCATTAGTATAATATTGAGACAAGTATGTTGTAAAGAAAGTGTTGCATGTGTATTCTTTCAGCTGTACGAGATGGGGTGGTAGGTTGGGATGGGTATGAGATGGAGGTGGTAGAGGTGAGGTGGGGGTGGCCCCAAAACAACAGGCTTCAGTGATGCAGTTTCCAACTTAAATTGATGCAGTGTTAAACAAGAAACACTTCAAACACAGTGAACACATAATTTAAAGTAATTTAATTTTGTGCAGAGAACTATGCATAATAATAATAATAATAATAATAATAATAATAATAATAATACAGTTAAACCTGTTATGAGAGACCACCCCTTCTGCCAACAAAAAGCGGTCTCTCAAGACAGGTGGTCTGTCATAAAAGGCTTGTACAAAAAGACAGTTTCCAAGGTCCAATTTCAGAACAATTTCAGGAAAAATAACCACAATCACTGTACATGTATTCTATTCTTATTAATATTTCTTGCTAAAATGTTGTATGCAATCATCTAAAAACAAAATAGCAATAAAGCTATACTTCTGTCATTAAACATGAAATCACATTTACATTTGAAGATCACATATTTTAGCATATGAAATCGTTTCTGAATTACTTCTTTTTCTTTATAACAACCTAAATTTTGTTTTACCAACGTTTAAACCGCCTTTTTGTGAGTGGTCTGCTCTTTTTCACTTCTTTCAGTTACAATAATTATTTTCTCCAGCCTTAAAATTTGTCTCTTTTTAATTGGAGGTTCATCCATTGTCATTAAAGTTCTAGGTGTTAAAATTATTAGTGCTCAGTTGTAATATCAAACGTAAAGACAGTTTTGACTGGGCTGTGGAAAAATATGAAAAACCTATATATGTGCATTGCATATCTAACAACTAGTGAAATAAAAAGAAACAATTATCTCATCCAGAGACAGAACCATTTACTCAGAGACAAAAGTCAATGGCTTCATTCAAAGATGACATACTAGGATAAACTCTATAAGCTAAGTGTGTAACCCGGTCGCACCAACTTGAATAGACGACAGCTTTGTGATTGGGCTGTAATCACTTAACATCGGGGGGAAGAACAACAAACATCACAAGTCTTGAACACTATCAATCGAATCCCACAAACGATTCTCTCTTGCTGGTTTAATAGACAATAACCTTATTCACCCCCGGCAATACGGATTAACTCTAAAGACAAACCTGTCAACTTCAGCACCACTACGGCAATTCGTCACATGTACATTAACCTGGTTTATGGACTGTAGCATCCATCACCGGTAGCAACAATCCTTTTTTTTTTTATATTCCTTTTATGCTTGTTTTTGATCAGAACAATCG